>OMNN01012276.1:42149-57387 GCA_900302755.1 Chromis chromis
TATACTATAAGATGTACCACTTCTGATCCATTGACCTGTCCATCCAATAGTACGTGGACATATGGAATGGAAAGAAAGTTGTGAATATTGTAATTAAATGTTTGGATGTTAAATGTTTTTTGGCTTTCAGTGTATTTTTACTCTTTTTACTCTATTTTGTTAACGTTTTTTTTCCAATTATTATGACATACGTTTAATTCCACAGTTTTGGACACGCTAAACATCCTCATGAATTTGAACTTGATGCAACATAAAACCACGTTTACACAGCTTAAGTCAGTACGGCGGGTCAAGGATAGACCTGGAGGTTCGTCTGTGCACTATTAAAAGGAAAAGGGAAAATTAAAAGGGACAGTTTGGGTTATAACTTAAGCATTCATTAGTTTTCTCCTCCAAAAAAGTCTGTCTAACTTGGCAACACCAATGGCTACAAAAACAACCTAAGACTCAACTTGTAATAAACCTGGTTTATTCTTATTATTAACAGCCTGATGAGATTTTTTGTGAATACCTGATACAATACATATATAGAGATACCAAAAACATCCTCTAGCTCCTATCTGGAAAGAACTTCACATATCTGAGTCATGACTGGTGGATATCGGACGAGTCAATATCGGCCCAGAATATTGGTCTAAAGCAAACATCTACACTACAAGCCAGCAGCCCTGACAGGATGTGCTCTCTCACTCATAATTTTCTCTTACTCTTTCTCTCTTGCCCTTGCACCTCCCCAGCTGCCTCCAACACAGTAATGACAGTTTTATCAGTTTAACCACGTTTGCCATCTCCACGACTGGGCTGCTCTCCAGTCCTGTCTGCCGTGTGCTCAGCTCTGCTCAGCTAAAACCAGACACTAACAAGAGCCCCTTGTATATCCATTATGCAGATCTACCATTGCTCCCACTGTCAGTGTGCGTGTGCGTATATATGCTGAAACCTGTCCAGGTTTAACATATGGAACCCGCCTGCCAACACCTACTTCACTGACACCTAGCCTCTTCCAACTACAACCTGACTGTTATGTGTTCTGGGCCATAAAAGCTTGGTGGAGATTTAAATTAAAAAGAAAAAAAAATCACAGTATAAATCATACAAGGGAGAAGCACATATGTAACTTGTATGTAATTGAATTTCAAGAAAGTTCCAAGAAGCATGAGGTTTGACCGTATTGCATCATTGTAACAGAAAATGAATGCTGCTGTCGCACTGTGGTTGCCTTAAACCCCACTGTAAACATCTTGTAGTGAGCGCACCAGGTCAAATATGTGTATAGCTCAGGTCATTAAAGCTTAAACTCTAATACCGTCTCATTATGTCTTGAAGTCATCCCTCGAGCTGAAACAGCATTCACACCGCAGTTCTAAATCTAACTCCCCTCCCACCTAAAGATAGACTCCAGCTCTTTTTATAGAGGGCCGAGCAGTAGAATTGCATATTCTATTTCAGACGTCCCAGGCTCACATCATTGTTTGTTTTAGCAGGCTAACCTTCCCCATGTATTTATAGGTGTCGAGGCCAGGAGAAAGACCACAGTAGCTCCATAAATAAGCTGCCCGGGCCTCCAGCGAGCGTCCCGACCAACAAAAGCCCAGTCATTTCACAGGCCATTACCTGGAGCTGCCTCGCAGGGAGGCTGGCCCGGCCTCCGAGGCAAGGGAGGGTCGCACGGCTTTAGGGGCGAGTCGACCCAGTGGGAGGAAGGGAGATGTTTAGATTAATAATAAATATGGTGATCTGTTTTCTGTGACTGGAGCTTATGAAAATGCGATGGGAGTAAATGGAAAATAACCAACTGCGATGTGCTGCATATGAAAATGTTGGGAGCTGTGGCTCACATCGTTTTCACTGTCATCCCTTATGTCTTTCATCCCCTCGCTTTCATCCACACAGGCTGCCACTCGCTTCTCTCCCTCTGTCTGTCTCTCTCTGAACTTTTGGCCCCAGGATCCTGTTGGAACCTCACCCAGATGCCCTCTGGCTCTTAAAAATAGATGAACCAAAAACATCGCACACTTGCACAGACACACAAAATCCACCCATGACGTCACAAGTCAACAGAGTGTGTGCACTATGTGTGTGTCACCGCTTATCTCTGCCTCCACAGACACAGTGTAGAAAGCCAGTCAGCAGAGGCCACAGCCAGCGCACTCCACAGCCTCTCTGGCAGCCAGACCTCACCGCGCTGAGGAAACTGCACCCTGCAACACAAACAACCCATCAGCCACAGCAGCGCTTCAGCGCAGGCTGCTAATCCCGGTACCTCCCTGCGAGGTGCAGCACTGCAACACCCACACAGCTTTAGGAAATGGCTGTCATCTTCCCCCCTGGCTTTAATATGGTTTTTCGGAGTGATGAAATATTCAAAAGCATTGTTTCGCAGGACCATTCAGCAGTGGCATTTGTCCTAAATATTGCGGCGCTCATTTGCTGGGTGGCGACAGTGATGATTCCATAAAGCATATGAATGGAGAGAGTTGTCATGTGGATGTGGCTGAACACTGAAGGCTCATGATCTTAAATCAGGGGGGAGCACCGCTGACTGGCACAGTGGGGGTTCCAGAGGAGCGACTACAACTGCTAATTTGTTTCAGAATGGCCCTTTACGATTTCAAGGGCACCATAACTGTTAGATGAAGAGATGTTTTTTATTTTCCGATTGTATCCCAGCCTCACACAGTGTGCGTGTTAAGGTAAGATAGCAGCATGAAGGCCATATCTTTGCCTGTTCTGGTAATATCTCCAGGAATACCTGCAATTCAAATATACTGGCTTTCTGCGACTGCACAGTTAATGTCACTGCAGTGTAATAGAGTCATGTAGGTAAAGAAGACTTATATGGCAAGTCTCCTTGTAGAGGACCGTCCTTCATCAGCCTCTTATGTAATAACTTCAGTCTTGACTGTGAGTCCAATTAAAGCCAAATTCACTTTTTGAGGACAAAGTTGTAATTTGATGAAAAAGATCATCTGAAAGAATGTAATTAAAAGCAGAACATAAGAGGATAAAAACCAGATACTAGATGCACAAGACAAGATCTGATTGATCACCTGGTAGTAGAAAGCCTATCGAGGGTTATAATAAAAGATAAGCCCATTATATATGACTCCATGGTGCTTATTTAGCTGCAGTGCCTGACAGTAAGACAATATTGTGTAACACATTTTTAGCAGTGAGTTAAATAATTATATTTTTTCCTAGAAAGCTATCACATTACAATTGTTAATCCAAGTCGTTTTCCTGACATCGAGGCTAAATATCCATTTCGTCTCTGTGTATTGAGTGGACAGACTTCAACAACACCTCAACATAATTTCACGTCTTACTTTCATGCCGTGTTCTTTTAGTTATTTGCCTATTTGACACTAATAAGCCTGCACTGAAAAATCACTTTGGTTGTTCATATGTGTGTGAACCTCACCGTGCTTTGCTGTGCGGCATACAGTCCCTGCAAAAACCTAACTGATTGGCAGTAAAAACTTCCAAATTGTCACCTTCTTAAAATGTGTCTCATGTTTTACGCATGGAACTGTTCTGCATGACGATGCATCGTTTGAATGTGGAGGCTTTGGAGTTGTTTGAAGGAGTAGGAAGACTTGCTTATCTAATGGAGTTTTAGGCTGAGCAAAAAAAGTAAGTAATGAGTACTGTAACTGATTACTTTTGATGTTGTGTAATTGGTAATGTAATACTTCTTCATCCTCCCTTAGTAGGAGACTTTCAATTCCGTTGTACCTTGTGTATAATGACAATAAAAACATTCAATTTCAATTCAATTCAAACCTGTCTCCCAACAAATAAGCTCCTCGGTGACTAAATTGCATGTTCATTTACATTTAGAAAGAAACTAATATTCTCCCCAAAAGCTAAGACTATGATGTCAATGTCCACTGCAAAAGTGGCGCAAAGAGACTGGGTTCCATGACAATTATTTTTAGGCTTAAGTTTCGTTTTCACTCTCTGGTTAAGTTTTGAAAAATATCATGGTTTGGAGAAAATACAACCTTTCACAAAATGTTTGAGGCTTTTGTTTTCTGTTGCCCCTTTTCCACCATACTGATTCCAGTTCTAGTTCAGAGACAGAGCCTTAGCACCAGTTCTTTGTGTTTCCATAACCTAAGCACCAGCTCCAGGTGCTAAAAACTGGTGCCTAGCAAGCACCAACTCTTTGCTGGGCCAGAGCTAAGCACAGAGTATGTCAGGGGCTGGGGGCGGGGTTATAATGACCAACGATCAACGGTGGAAAGGGACACACAAGCAGTAATTTGTGTCCTTTTTCGCCAGGACGTCCCTGGTTCGATCGCAGATGTATTGGAATGACTCCTGGGACACACGGAAGTTTTGCACAAACTGTTGCGCTGAAATCCGGTACAATTGTGTCCCACCAGTAGCGCGATCGCAGATGTATTGGAATGACTCCTGGGACACACGGAAGTTTTGCACAAACTGTTGCGTGCTGAAATCCGGTACAATTGTGTCCCATCAGTAGCGCGATCACGGATGTTCCCAGGCAACAGGTGACCTCCACCTCGCAATCAGCCTTAAGAGCATCTATAAAGATAAACATAGATATTATCACCAACTTATTGCGTTTTTTTAACTACTATGTAATCGATGTAAGTGTAGTCCATTTACGGTGACACAATGGCGTGGCTCCAACTTGGCTCCTTGCCAATGGAAAAGCAAACAGGTTTTTAGGAGGTGCGAGATTTGAACCAACTAAGCACCAGCATTAGTACCAGCACTGAACTAGCCCTTGGTTCTTCTTGGTGGAAAAGGGGTAGGTGTTACCAGGGTGGTGAGTCCCATCTAATATGTGACTGAATGGCTGAAAAGGGACAACAGCAAAGCAACACAATAAATGGCAAAGATAGACAATGCAGTTTAGTTGTGTAGGAGCATAATTTTTAAGAGACAGGTGTTTTGATTGAGTAAAATAGAGGTTACCAGCATGTTAAAACATGTTTCGTTTTTTGATTTCTATGCATATTATCCCTCCAAACCCCAAAATCTGCTGGTAGGTTTGAAAGATTTGGTATCTTTAAAAGCTTGCCAAAATTACACCAATTATCAGCAAGAAACTGAAAAAAACACCAATCATGTGTGGTTCTGTCCCTAAAATTAACCAAATTTAAGAGGTATACAGTGGATATCTCTACTTCTAGCCATGCTTAAGCTGTTTCCATAGAGGTGCGGGACTTTATATTGCAATGAAACATGAGCCTGTAGTGAGTAAAAATGTGACAGGAGCTAAAACACCCTCAAACTGCTGTTCAGAGCGTTAAATACAGAAATTGTGGCATTTGGGTGTGGAGGTTTTGGAGTTGTTTAAAGGTAGCTCAGATGTAAGTAACTAATGCTAACTAATAAGAAGTATTAGTTAGTGAATGAAGGGAAGTGTGAGTAAGTGACCTAATACAGAAATTATGATGCATATTGAGCTGTTCCATGACCAAAACAAGAAAAAAAAGAAGAAAAGGACACTGATTACTGCTCAGCATGTACATCCTTAAAATAAATAATAATACCCATAGCAGTGGACATGAAGCAGGGCAAGGAATGAAAAGATTTGCCATTTAAAGGTATTCAGATGTAGCTTCATATACCGTAAAAAGGCATAATATATTACTATATAATCACTATTGTATTGTTAGAAATGGCAGCTAATGCAGTAGAATATCATAAGAAATCAATTGATATCTCAGATTATTTGATATTATCCATTTATTTTAGATTAAGCTTAAGCAAATGTGGAAAATATCTGGAAAGACAAACCTGCGCTTCCAGAAAAGCTGAAAAATAATCACAGTGGGTAGAAATCCTACACAGAGAAATCTTAATTCTGGGAGGAAATACAAACATAGATATAACCTGAAGAGAATATATTTTCTGGCTGAAATTTGGATTTAAAACTCATCTTCTTGCTGTAATTTCTTTGTGGACGTACAGATCCTGCAGTATATGAGATCGGGCTTCGTACGGGTAGGCGGGGAGTTGATAGTTACTAACACACACATGTGGCTTCAGAAATGCCAATCCACACCACACTTTTCTTTATGGAGTGAAACAACAGTCATTAGAAGATGTAATGGATTAGCCACGGATAGAGTGAAGGCAGACAGAGAAGAGTGGGAAGAGGGGACAAACCAAGATCGAAATGATGGAGATTGGCAGATGGGTAAAATGGATTGGATAGACCGCTCTACGGATGAGAAGACAAGACGGAGAGCTGATGCCTACCTCCGCGGCGAGAGATAATGGAAACTGATTACAGAAAAATTCAACAAGGTTTCTCTCATTCCAGGAGCACTGCTCGAAAACGTGGCAGTAATATGATTGGCGAGGTCCCAGATCCTGGTTAAAACTGATTGTCAGTGAATTTAGTCCACGGCATCAACAAGTTCTAAATATAGACAGAAAAAAACACAAGGTGACAGAGGATAAAAATGTGAGCTGTGACAGGAACTGCAGTTGTTTTCAGGAGTTCTTTGTGCTTCCGTGCGGCCTTCTTGTCAGAAGCTGCTCTTGTGTTTACGCCGTGCCTCCCTGGCTTATGTTCATCTGAGGGAGTGGAGGAGCTGCAGGAGACAAACAGGATGTCTGTGGGAGGACAGATGAGAGGGGGTAAATCTGACGAGGAAGTTTGTGTATGTGCCTGTGTGTGAGTGTGTATTAATCCCAGGAAGGACTTCCTCTGAATCGGAGCTGCTTGGGAGTTCTGTGGGAGTTCCAGACGTTGACACGGGAAAAAGCAGGGGAAGAGAGAAAGACGAAAAGAAAGAGAGCAGGCGATAGAAAAAGAGAGAGGGAGAGGGAGGTACATGAGAGTGAGAAGGATCAAGGGCAGCAGCACTGTTCAATCCCACTTCTAAAAGACACACACGCAGAGGAAAACCACCCACACAGAAAGGTTGCAATAACAGCGGTGGTATTGGCGTCATTATGAGCTGATGACGATGAACACGGGCCCACCTCAGTGACACCGCCTGAACCCACTCAAAGGCTTTGGCTCAATCAAAGCTACTCCAGACCTTTGACTGAACAAGCATGGCATCTGACCAGAACTGAACAGTGTGTGCAATTAACCCTCAGTGTTTGTTTTAATCTTCTAGGTGTGCCGAGTAATTGGGGGTCGTAACCCAGCACAACACTTAGAGATCTGACCAGCAGTTATGTCCGTCTCAAACTGTGTGAAGAGGGTTATATTAGCAGCTTGGCTCTGGGGGTGGGAAATCTCTCAAACATGATCAAAATGTCAAATCTCATGAACTATTGGATTGCTTTGGATTGCTGGGAGTTTCCTGTTAGGAAGAACCTCAGTGACTTCGTCAGTGGACTTTTCCTCTGGTGCCCCCAGCAGGTTGACATTTGTGGTTCAGATTTAAATGACTCAGCAACTGTTGGATGGTTTATCATGAACTCCGGTACATACACTCGTGTACTTTTCAAGATGAAATGCTAAATGTTTGGGAAGTCTTTGGTGAGATTTTTCACCTAGCGCCATCAGCATGTCAAAATTTAAAAATGTCCAATTGGGGGTGGAGCCAATGGGTGGCCACGCCCCCACATACAACCAATCAGCGAGCCATTTAGATGCTACACATGTGGTCATAAAACTTACATCCAGTAGCTAGTATTTTTCTGACCATTCCTCATTTAACCACGTAAAACCAAGTAGTTTCGACCAACCAGGAAATGTTGATGTATAGTATGTAGACGATGCATTTGCTTTTTATATGTAAATAAAGAATCTATGCATGTTTTTATTAGTTACATGTGTTAGGTTTAGCTGTGGATTTTAGTTGAAGGTCTTGTACAAATTTGTAAAGACTGTAGGGAAGAACTTTGAAGAACTCTGGAAACAAACTATTGAACAATGCAGGACTGATCCAGAACCTGTAGCCAAATGTAAGATGTCTTAACTAGGTAGGTATCCTGAGCAGAGCAAGGACACTTTTTGCACATACTTATTATACGTAAATGAAATTTTAATTATCTTATGAGCTTTATTAACAATTAAAAAAGCAAAACTTCAGCAACCAGGTTTTGATCAATTGAGGGTTACATAAAAAATATATAGTATATATATACATTTTCATGTACTTCTACATGGCAGTCTTGCCTGCATAAGCAAATGATAAGGGTGAATAACCAGAAAAATGACTATTTGGCCTACAGCAATTTCCTGGAAAAAAAAGAATGAGACATTGCGCCACCCCAGTGTGAGAAATGGTCTCAACCATTCACTACTATAAAAACATCCAATATGTCTGTTTATGGCTGAATACTTCCAGAACTAATGATATTTCCATCAGCTTCAACTAGACTTTGCATTTAATGCTAATTATCAAATGTTAGAATGCAAATATCTAACTAAGACGATGAATATGGGAAACTGCCTGTGAAAATTCAGCATGTTAACATTGTCATTATGTTAGCATAACGACAGCAGAACATTTATGGTTTCATCTTTCATATAATGGGCAACTCTGACAATTAATAATGTATTAATGTTTTAAGACCACTGATAAGTCATGAATAATATATTTGTGTCAAGTTGTGAAAATACATTTGACTGGAGTATGTCCTCCTTGATTGTAACATGTTTTCTCTTTTTAAACTATTTGCTGATTGTTAATAAACTCATTAATTACAACGTATACATCCTTCATGAAGTGCAAGTGCATATTTTTGATCTGGCTCATTAGATGAGACATAAACCACAATGATGGCATAGTGAAGTCATCAAACGCGAGTTAGGTTTGAGTCAGAAAATGGGTATTCTCACATAATAATAATAATACATTTTATTTATAGGCACCTTTCAAAACACCCAAGGACACACCGTACAAAGTAAACAAAGAGACATCAACAATATAAAACTTAATGTAAAAAGTTTAAAAGAAGAAAATTTAACAATTTTAAAAACAGAAGAGAAATTTTGCAGTGAGATGAAAGTCAGAGTGAGTAGGCTTGTTTGAACAGGTGGGTTTTGAGAGGGGATTTGAAAATGGCCACCGTGTCAATGTTTCAAATGTCAGGTGGGAGGGAGTTCCAGAGGCGGGGGGCAGAGCGGCTGAGGGCTCTGGACCCCATGGTGGTCATGTGAGCAGGAGGGATAGTGAAGCAGAGGGAGGAAGATGATCGGAGTCCAGCTGGGTTTATGTGGAGGAGTTCAGTGAAGTACGGAGGGACGAGGTTATGGAGGGCCATGAGGAGCATGGTTTTGAAGACAATGCGGTGTGTGATTGGGAGCCAGTGAAGTTGTTGGAGAACAGGGGTGATGTGGTGGATAGAAGGTGTCCTGGTGATGATCCGGGCTGCAGCATTCTGAACTGGTTGGAGTTTATGGAGGGACTTGAGGGGGAGATCAGAGAAAAGGGAGTTGCAATAATCCAGATGGGAGGTGACCAGAGAGTTGACCAGGATGGCGGTGCTGAGAGGGTTGAGGGAGGGACGGAGGCGGTTACGAAGATGGAAGTATGCAGACCGAGTGACGTTATTGATGTGGGTTTGGAATGACAGAGTGCCATCGAGGATGACACCCAGACTCTTGACCTGAGGGGAGGGGGAGATAGAGGAGTAATGGTAATGGTGAAACTGTTAGCTTTTGTAAGAGTGGATTTAGAGCCGATGAGGAGAACTTCAGTTTTGTCGCTGTTGAGTTTGAGAAAGTTGGAGGAGAACCAGGATTTGATTTCCTGTAGGCAGTCACAGAGGGAGGTGGGAGGTAGGGTGAAGGTGGGTTTGGTGGAAAGGTAGAGCTGAGTGTTGTCCGCATAGCAGTGAAAGTGAAGCCTTGGGGAACATTCTGCATTACAGGATGGTCTGGCTGCAGTATGTTATCCATTACAAAATGCTCTGACTTGTTTGTATTACTTTAAACCAATCACAGCCGTACTGGGGACTTCAGAGTCCCATCAAAATAGTGACAAGGGAAAATTGTTTTGGTGGGACATTTGCATGCAGGAAGGTGAGAACTGTCATTAAATGGCTAATTTAAAAAAAAAAAGAAGCAAAATTTGCACAGTGGAGTATTGTATAGTATTATATATAAGATTGATTCATACTAGGGAATGAAAGGCAGGACATCTTTGACACTTTTGCTTAGATTTGAAAAGTTCTGTTTGTAATCAGTTTCTTACAAGACTGCCAACTTTAGCAAACTCACTTCATTACTTATGTGGCATGTAACGTTTTGAAACAACAGACTTTGTACCATTTCCAATAGTGAAGTGCGATTCATGTTACAAATTTAGGTAACAACCTTAAATATTAAGGTTAAGACCCTACAACATTATTTATTATATAAATGTACCTGCCAGATTGAAATATTATGACCCTACAATATCATACAAACTAGAATTTCACCTGACTCTGCAAAATAATATTATTAAGACCCCACAATTTAGTTTATTAAAATTAGCTGACTCATTTAATCATTAAAAAACACTTTAGTTGTTACACAAACGCATGGAGCCTGTGATGAATGACTGCAAGCAGGCAAAGCTTGGCTATGACCAGTGGTGCACATCACCAGAGCCTGTATTTAATATTATTTAATGCAAATAAAAAGAATGGAAAACATTAGGAAAGTTAAAGTGAGTTCATCCTGCAATATATCCTTTAACTGGAACCAAATCTATGAATAATGTGCCCAGATGTGTCGTGTTGAACATATGACTTTTTCACCAGGAAGTCTTTAGAGGTTACGTAACTGGCAGAACCCACAACTGTCCTCTAATTAGACGGGAGGGGGAAAAGTTTGGCCCGTGCACTGCTGTGTAATATATATTCCAAACTCCCTCGTGAATCCAGCCTCTCAATTTCCTTATGGCCATGTGTCAGGCAGAGCTCTGGATACCACACACGTACCCACTCCATCATATGTGTGCTTACTCATCATCACAGCACCACATCAGAGAGGCCTCATGCACAATACACTTGTCTGCAAGCCAAATGTAGGGAAACCACAGCAAGGAGACCAAAGGGACCGGAGAGGCCGACCTCCCCCCGCTATCCCCAACTGCACCCCTCCACCGACGCTTCTCACTCAACCTCCTGAGTCATAAACTATCCCCGCCTCAGAAGTTTGGGTTCAGAAACTACCCGTCACAGTCTCCAGCCCTACTTGAAAGAATATTCTCTCCACTCTGAATGCATCTGTCAAGAGAAGGGCAATGATAAAGAAAAACACTAATTTAACACTTATCCTTGGCACGCAGGGGGAAAAAAGAGAATGACATTTGATGCAGGGGAGCGCGTTGAGTGTAAGAGCTGCGTGGTCGTGAGATGTCAACAACTATGACAAGGTTAATCAGCGCCCGCTACTTTCTCTCCCAAAACGTTTCAGGGCCTGCGTGAACAACATTTTGCAAAACCAATTATCTCTTTTGAATAAAGGGTGTTCGCCTATCAAGAGTGAGCCCACTTAAACAGGGTCAAACACAATTCGCTATCACGCCACTTTCAAATAACATATCAAATTGTTGTCACTTCCATTTACGACAGTAATGTGTACCTAGTAAATTGCACTACTGCCTTTGGCCGCTGACAACAGCTAATTGTAAATGTCAGAGTTATTCATGCATGTCTCACAATGGTACATGATTAGAAATCACCTATAGTTCTTCTCAGATGCGCGATCGAGACTGTCTCATGTAAAAGCTGTAAACATATATTTGAGTTGGACACACTGTGCCTGGGAAGAATCCCTGATTAATTTGCGTTGATGTACAAATGCAGGCTTCGGCGTGGTAACTCAGGAGTGAGACAATTAAGACAAAGTTGCTCCCTTGTGTATCATTCACAAAAGCGTTAGCTTCGCTCCTGGCAAACAGACTCAAAGAGAGGAAACACAAAAGGATACATGATTTAGATTTTTTTTTGTGTCTCTTCTGTTATCTACTGGTCACCCAATGTCTTTGTCCTGGCCAGGGGTGTGTGTGTGTTTGTGTGTGTGTGAGTGCCTGCCCACATGTGACAATGATTTGTTTTCTCTCATGACCATGATTAGAGGTTGTCAGCCATGCTTTTACTAGAGCTGATGGGTAATTTCACTCTTTAACATGGTTTGCAGTTGACGGCTAGATTGGCACAAACGTACACACACACATGCCACACACATGAAGCATACGCACAAATATCATATACGCATTCACACACACTTGAGCACCCAAGGGTACACTCACTCACACACACACATCCGCACACACACTGATAAGACAAACAAATCAAGTGCCATGTCTACTAGAGTGGACTAATCAACAAGGCCTACATGTTCTGTCACAACTCACACAAGAACATTATGGATAATTTGTGTCTATAACATTGCATGCAATTATTCCTGCATACATTCCTGTGTGCATGGCGTTTAATGAGGCAAGCTAATTAAATATGGAAATTAATGAGATACAAAGGAAATAGGGAAAAGCACAGTCCTGATGCATTTGAAGGAGCTGCTAAAAGCCTTTTATTACATTAGGGACTGGGAGGGAAATGTGCCTTCCTCTAAGGAGACTATTAACAAACACAGTGATTAGCCCGCACCGAAACACCACAAACTATTAGATATGTTATTTTCAATATACAGCGGTGAACATCAATTTAAACATTCCATGAATTAGATGAAATATTAAGAAGTACAGTGCTGCCAGGCTGTTATGTTGCTCATTCATAGCCGTTTTTTTTATTTATTTTTTTTATAGTGAAGCTTCATCGCAGCAGTAAATCAACACCAGTCACCTTGATTACGTTAGTTTGTAAACAGAAAAAAATATGCTTGTTGCAGATACACAACAAAGCCTCACAAGATCATGACAGAGTGGATTCATTGGCAGCTGAATCAAAAGCTTATGCAGAGTGAATCGCTATTGTACGCTCGCTTTTCACACAAGCTGTATACTTCTGCGAGCGTCGCATGAGATGATGGGAAGCTCACCCCGCAATCAAAGAGGCCTTTGACTGAGAAGCAAGTCATCACATCATGCTGCATGCAGTGTGTACCCCACTAAAGAAGCATTCCTGTGTGTGTGTGTGTGTGTGTGTGTGTGTGTGTGTGTGTGTGTGTGTGTGTGTGTGTGTAGACATGTAGACTTGCAAATGTGTCCGTGTGTGTGTTTGAGTGAAATTGGAGACAGGATTTTTTATGTGATTGACAGTGATTTGCAGCTGTGTTCGCTACAGGAGAGGCCACATCCATCTCCACACACAGCCTCTCTCTCTGCAGGAGTGATAGATGGTTATGCTTCTCCATTTGGGAAATCAGAAGAATGAAAGTCGGCTCGCTGCTTTGCACTCGCTCAGTCGTCAGATCTCCGCTCGCTCTGCGTGCCGAGAACCTGATCCATTTGTGTTTCGCTATTTGCATTGAAATCGCATCAAGGCGGCGTGCGGAGTAATGAACTAGCACAGCCTGAGAGGGAGGCAGGGTGGGGGAGAATGGGAGACGGGAAGGAGAACAGACAGGTAGAGGCATGGGTAAGGAAGAAGGAAAGAGGTGCACAGGAAGGTGAAGGAAAAGGATGGATGCAGGAAACAAAACATGGAAGGAGAGGCGAGTTGAAGAAAGGAAAAGGAGAGTAAATGGAAAGAAATAAAAGAGTCAAGATGTAAAAAGGAAGAAGGAAAACAGGCACTGTGTGGTGGAGGAAAGAAGAAGTGAAGGAAACAGAAGAGAGGGAAACAGAAGAGAAAGAGAGAGAAGGGAAAAGATGCACAGGGAGGAAGAGGAAAGAAGGAAACCAAAATGGGAACGAGGGACCAGGCGAAGAAAGGAAAAGGAGAAGAGGAAAAGTAGTGTTGTGGAAAAATGTATCTCTGCAACCTATGTCTGTATACGTGCTGTGAAAATGCTGATTGTGCAAAACAACTTTGTTCACATAGAAAGAAGCCTTGAAAGAATCAGAATGACGTGTTAGCACAGTAACTATTTGGTTTTCGCCTGAGACAGTCTTTTCTTTGTTTCTCTGTTGTGGGAACCAGAAAACTCCCTAAAATATTGTTTCTTCCCATTATGCAGCTGTGGCAAACAAGTGCCAGGAAAGGCGTATTGAGAGATAACACCAGAACTGCATATAACTAACTTGCTTTCTTTTCCCTCTTTGTATTTCTTCATGCAGACTGTCAGACAGACACTCTGTGTGATGTTTATACCTTCAGAGCTCTGAATAAAATAAAATAAGACAAAGACAACTTTGGATTTTTCTGAGTTATTATAAAGTAGTTATTAAGAGTAAAATTTTTCCTCCACAGTAGGAAGACTGAGGAAGAAGAGAAATAAAAACGAAGCAAGACAAGATGTAAAAAGAGAGAGAAGGGAAAAGGTGCACAGGAAGGTGGAGGAAAGAATGGATGAAGACGAAAGGAAAAGGAGAGTAAAAGGAAAGAAACGGAAGAAAGACGAAGAGAAGAAAATGTAAAAATAAAGGAAGCAAAGAAAGAAAGGAGTAACAGGAAGTCTATAAAAAGAAAGAAAAGACCAAACAGAAGACAGGATCCATATAGTTCCCGAGACAAGAGGAGAAGAAGAACAGTAGAGAGGTGAAGAAAGACAAAAGGGTGCTAACAACCGAGCCACCGTTCAGCCAAGATTAAAACTAAACTAAATAAACCAGAATTTAGGTGATAAATTAATCCTTTAAGTCCTCGTGCGTCATCGGTGACACGTTTGGGCTAGCGCACTTTAAAATACCGTAAATATGTCACCGTTTGTCCTATTGGAAAAAAATCCAACGGTTCCTGAAAGCTGAGGCGTTGCGCTTTACAGCCAATATGGTGTCATTACGGTAATTTCATTCGTGCCCCCCCAGGAATCCGCTGGATGAAATTACTGTAAAATTACCGTAACTCTTATAATAGGCAGTAAATCGTAAATAACTGCCAGATATTGAAAGTTTCTTCTGAAAAAATGGGCACCAGCACTCACAGGACATTTTCTTACCTTTTTCTAATCAAAATAAGAAAAAAAGACCAGGTGGACATTTTGAGGCTCAGGTCTTAAAGGGTTAACTTAATCAAAACCAGAACAGACACCGACGCCTCACAGCTAGATGATCCCCGGTTCACGTCCCGGTTAGGACGCCTGGGATCTTTCTGTGTGGCATGTTCTCCCTGTTGGGTTTTCACCAGGTTCTCCAGCTTCCTCCCACAGCCTAAAAACATGCTGAGGTTAATTGATGATCCTAAATTGTCTGTAGGTGTGAATGAGAGTGTGTTTGGTTGTTTGTCTCTATGTGTA
>OMNN01012282.1:2485-15269 GCA_900302755.1 Chromis chromis
TAGTAAATTCTCGAAAAAAAAAAATTGGTATATTGTATGTCGATATTTTGGATCATTTACCTATTTTCAGAAAGAAAAATACATAGATGTTTGATTTGTATCATATTTATTGTTTTCTAATCAAACAAATTACTGATTTACTGTTTGCTCCTGGTCTCAAAGAAATATTTATTTAAAATCAAGTTATTTGAAAAATATATGTTAAATCCAACATCCCTAAATGTTTTTGTAAATGCGTAAAAGTTATGTAGAGCAAAAATAGAAAAAAAACCAACAAAAAACCAACAAAAACCAAACATCATAGTTGCTTGGCTGATTTTTAACCTTTTAATGCAAAAGGTGACATCTTTGGCCATCCCTTCTCAGATTTTAAAGGAACTTCAGTAATTTTGTCACTAATTTAATTATACTAATATATGATTCTAAATTGGTATTACATACTTTCTCAGAAAACACAATGTGAACAAGCAGCCAGGGATTGTGGGTTATAATCATATCTTAAAACGAACACAACCAGCACCACAATAAAAGAGGAGAAAGGAGGAAAGCGGCATCTGACTTGACTCCAAGAACTCCAAGAGGACAAAGTTCCTCCCTCTGAAAATGTCAAACATCCAAATGTTTTGGGTTCCATGACAAACTTCAGGACCGCTCAGTACCCTGATAAGATACCACAACAAACCACTCAAGACATTCCGAGAGGAGACGAGACACACCGAGAAAACGCATCTCAAGTAATGTAGGACCACGCGGCTTGGAGTAGAGAACAAATGACCTTTACGTGTCCTTTTGAAAATGCCAATCTGTGTTCTTCTGATTATGAAAAAAGTGCAAGGAGGAACTGGTCATACTGAATCTGAAAAAAGGATCATGGCTGGCACAGATTAAGCCGTCAATTTCCTTGCAGCGGCAGGCAGAGAGAGGGGTGGCTGCCATTCTCATGAACGTGCACTTATTTGCTGCTGCCGTCTTCATTATGGTTGTACTTAAGTCGCCGCCGCAGCTCACTGTGTGACCATGGCAACCACAGACACTACACGAAAGAAAAAACGCTGCTGGAGCTACTTTTACTGGTTTATCTGGGCAGTAAACATTAATTATCCCATTAAAAAGCAGCACTGTTGTTTGTTTAGCTAAACTTGCTGCATTAATTCTGTCATATAGTTAACTGTTTACTTCTTTTTAAGCTGTGCTTGACTGTGACCTACATTTTAACTTATCATAATTGTAAAAAATGAAACAGTTAATACTTGAATGTAGTTTGGGGTCTTGTGGTGTTGTGCAGGCTGGCTCACAGTGGTCATACTTGAATAGAATGGAGTAATCATTAATGCTATTTGTACTGTACTATGATGAGTTAAAATATCTCATATGAAGAAGGTCTATTTGGCTCTGAATGAGTGAGGAATAGTCTCAAAGTGGAGCATATGGTGCATAAGTAATTTGAAGCATAAGTTTAGCATTTTGGGAAATGGGTTGGATGGTTAGATTAGATCACCACAAAGACTGGAATTGGGGTTTAACAGGGGGAAACAGTCTGCGCAAAATCTCCTATAAAAGGATGAATTGTTCCTACACTGTAAAAAGTGTATTTGAGCTGCAGTTGAGGTAAAGTACTATAAACTGATATTCTTTACCCAAAATGTGAAAGTTGGGTTTACTAGTCCTTTAGCATTGCGTGTCTGACATCATGTGGTTCACGTTTCTTTTATTGTATCTGCTGCAAGTCAGCTACCATTTTTCTTTAAGAAGGACTGCAGAGTAAATACAAGGAAACAACATTAGGTCCAATGACAAAATCACATTTTACATGTTACGTTTGGGTAAAGCAAGTAATAAAGTTGGAAAAATTTAAAACTTCACTTCACGATTTTTTCTTAAAAATTAATGTTGATTTGATAGGAATCAAAGGATTTAAATACATTCAACTTAAACCAGTGGCATTAATCATACTTGCTAACTTAACTTGTGTAAACTTATTGCAATTGCATGTTACCAATTGAAGCAATTAATTTAAGTTGGTCCAACATTTATCTTATTTCAGCGTATTACATTCAGGTTTTGTGTAGACAAGATATAACTTTTTTTACAGTCAGAATGAGCCAGACAAGCTCTTCCCCCACTATTTCTAGTGCTAATATACTGACTGTTGGCTGTAGCCTAATATTTCTCTCAAACTCTCAGCAAGGGAGAAAATAAAATGAGCATATTTCCCAATATTTAAGACAGACATAACACTAAAAACAATTTCGAACTTAGATAATAATAATAATAATAATTGGGACACTGGGACAAGCGGTCGCTCTCACTTTCCCACCTCAACCTCTTGCCAGTCTGGGAACCCAAACCGGCGACCCACCGGTTACAAGTTCGCTTCACAAACCACTAGGCCAACACTGCCCCAAACAGATTTTAAGTAGACATTAGATTATTCTGAAATTTTGATTGATTGCACTTGAAAACTCAAGGGAAATATTTGGCTCTACTTTTTTTTAAATGTTGCGGTATCAGTTTTGTAATTCCAAAAATGCCCCAAAATATGCAAAATACAGAAAATTTTGCAAGCCTTGCACACCCCCATTAAACATACATAAGATATTTTAATATTTTTTTTAGTCATTAGATGTCTTCTGTGCACAGACTCTGCTTGAATGGCATCCATTAGTTCTGATGCACCTGTTAGGTTGGATAACATTACAGCTTTATTACCCCTATTAGAATCTTAAGTAATTCCAGCAGTATTGACCCCACTTTCATATCTAATTAAAGCAAAAAATCTGGTTAGAATAAGAGAAAACATTGTGTGACTGCGCAAGGCCCATATACTGTATGTTGCTTTATAAGTATAGAAGCTTGCAGCAAAATTCAAATAAAGCCTTAGTGTCTGCCCTTGTCACATAATAATGCCAAACTTTTTCGACTATTAGACGCCATAAATAATGTTGTTGTGTTGTGCCTTTGTGGTGAGGATTGTTCTGTGAGTGCAGATTTTCTGGAAAGAAAAGGACGGGGTTGAATTAAAAGAATCCCCCTTTGGTTCCACAGACACTGTTTTTCTTACTGCAGGGGGAAGTTTTGAAAAAGTGAATTAAGTATTGAGAAAAATTTGTAACTAGTTATAAGAAAAAAAAACGGTAAGCTTTCAGCAGAATTTCCACAGAGTTACCACTGTAAAAACAACAGAATGACAAAGAGGAAACCACAAAACAAAGTGAGACAAAGTGAACAACTCGAATGGCATTCCGATGCTTGAAAAATGTTTGGAAACGCACGAAAATAAAGAAATTAGGATATTATTGTTTTTGTGAAAGTCGCTTTTCTTCCTAAACCCATTTTCATTTGTTGCATGTAATGCCTTTTGAGATTGCTTCCAACGCTGTCAAATGATTGTTTTGTTTGTAACATGACCTGTTTGGACATTGCTCACATAGTTTGTCTGGTCTTGTTATTCAGCAAGGGTGGATGTGGTATTCCCCAAGAACCTCACAAGAGACGCACGGGCCTCGCTGGCTCCTCTGCCCAGCAAAACAATGCTGGCATGTAACAGTCACACTGTTTAAATTATGCAGCCACATAACGTGCAGATGGATACAATGAGGTGGGAGAGCAGAGGGGAGCAGGAGGATGACAGAGCGGGAGTTTTATCATGGCAATTTGTTCACTTTTGATGGGACCCGGGATCTGAGCTAAACCGCTCTCTTATTGTTTTTGATTGTTTAAATGGCTGGCATCGATAATAGGTACGGTTTCCCCTTCCGCAGCCCCCCACAGCAATTACAGGATTGTTATGTACCGTAAAAATGCCATTTGAGCCAGGAAATTAAGCCTCTCCGAGACCCCGGGCTTTCGGAGAGAGGGATAACATGTGCGAGGAATGCACATAAATTGTACTCAAAATGTATGTGAAATATCGCAGCCAGGAGTCCCCTCACATTGTTATGGATCTCATTTGTGCACCATAATAGTCGCAGTAAAAGGGGCTGAATGGACAGAGTGTGGTGTCTGAGTTCAGTGCAGGCACTAAGTGATGATAAAGATCGCCTGGGAGAACAAAGGAAACAGCCAAACTCTGGCCTGCCACGAGAATGTCAAATCATCAAGTAAGAGAATTGGCAAGATACACACAACCACCACGGCCACCCACCCACTCACACACGCAGATACACTTTCCTTTCCCCTTTTTTTAATTTTTCCTATCTACATCGGTTGCATATAGCTCAGCCTCGTCTATCCTCCCCGTCTCTAATTCATCGTCTATTCCAAGCCCGTCTGGCTGCACATGGCTCCTTTGGAAGTCGCTTGGTTTTGTCCGCGTGCCATAGTTTTGAAAGCTCAGCAAAACAATGGAAGTGGACAAATGGCAGATTAATGTTTGTGTAAATTAACAATGTTGCCATTAAAGTAACCATTGTCCTCTAATTTAATGAGACAGTGGAGAGATGGCTGAACAAGAGATGACAAGACAGAAAGCCCCGAGACAGACAGCGCGAGAGAGAGAGAGAGAGGGGAGGAATGGGAGAAAGTGATGGTAAGAGAGGATCAATTAGGGCAGTATTTTTGGCATGCCGAGAGAAGCCAGGACAGTAGGGGATGCCTTTTCCATTACATCAGCATTTGGACGCACATCAGTTGAGCCTGTCCACGAGTCAATCAAACCCACTGAATTGTTTCTCATTGCCTGAAGAATTTGTGTCGGCTTACGGCATCTCATGACTTTGAAATCCTCTGATCTGAGTGGCATCGCGCTGGTGTAACGGCCCCTAAATAAAACTCGCCTTGCCTCGCCTTTCATTGTAAAATAGAGAAATTAGCTCAGCTCTGAATGAGCTCACTCACAGATCAGCGAGGCTCTCCGGTCAAAAGTAATAATGACAACACCCCATTAAAAGTCATTCACATTTAAATACCAGATATTTCTGGAAACTGGAGTATTTGGAATATCGCCAGGACCATCATTTCAGCGCCGCTTTGAATGGCATTTCACACATTACATTCATATAAAGCAGCTAAATGACATTCAAATAATACATGAGGTGTAATATCCATACATTAAAAGTAGGGAGCCTGTTTCCATATCGCATGCCTTTCTCATGAGTATATCTAGACCTGCCCAGCTACTGCAGATCAGGCAGATAAAGGCTTTTGTGCCACTTTTCAATAAGCTTAATGAAGTTTCAGTGTGTATAACAACCTACAAATCTGTACCAAGCTGTAGAGGCATGCAGAACTGAACAGAACCCGTCGACACTTTAGAATTACATTTAACGTAAAAGCACCTTTATACAAAGAGCTCATGGACTAAAATGCTGCAAAATGTTTCCAAATGAAAGTCGCTGTCCATTCCCATGCACCTACAGGTTGTCACGGTCACATGGTTGCTATTTTCTTATTGATTGGTTGCAGAGCGTCAGGAAGGCAGATGCCAGAGAGAAAAACGAAGGAAGGAAATGAAAATGCAAGAGCGATGGCATGCAGCCAAGAAGCGAGAGGCTCCTTTTGTTGAGACTGATGGACAAATAATAATATCCCCCTTCATTCCTGATGTGTTTTGGTTTAGTGGCTGTCTGTATTTACATGTTACCATGAAATGAAAGCAACGTTGAGCTGTGAGCTGTGAGCTGTTAGTGTATAGTTGGACACATGGTTGCCGGGCCAGGCTCCCATCACCCTGTCAATGAAGGGGACACTGCGGCAAACTCATTGGGACATGTCATCTTCTTAAAAATCACCAAGTTATCACAGCTACAAACGTAAAGAACTGACAAATTTTTCACTTTCTGACGGTTCTTGAACTAACCATCTGTGTTGTGCCGCTCTGTTGGAAAACGTAACCAAATCTTTGCTTAAAATCATGATATTTAATAAAAATCACTGTATTTGACATGTCTTATTTTAAATATTTGAAGACTCTGTAAAAAATAAAAATAAAAACCTTTTTGCAACTGTAAAGTCACTGGTGAATGAGCTGCAAGCAAGGGACTTTTCCGCTATCTGGGCTGAACTGCAGGCTGTGTTTTCACAGAGCTAATAGGAAACAAGCATGAAATTAAAAAAAAAAAAAAAGCAAGTAGCAATATAGTTATAGTATGTACAGTTAACCTTTTTTGGGGGGGTCACAGTGAATAAAATTGTTTGAGGTTTAGAGGGTTAATTAATAATTCAATGCTTTAAAAAAATTTTTACATGGTAATTTGACCATTGACTTATTTTGACATGAAGATTTGCTGTGCAAATCTGAGCTATTGTACTAAAAAATGTAGTTAAGCTTTGCAGATACGAATACAAAACACATTTGTGAATCCATACATTTAAGTATTGATGGAAGTCAGAGTGAGGAGAGCAGATTTCTGGTAGACTGAAGGGGAAGATTAACCTATGTTCTGCCTCCATACTACAGGCACTTTAAACTGTGTTTTCAATTTTGGTTTAGTGGCTGAAGATGGTTAAGTCTAGGCAGGTGCTGCTGGCACACCAACAGAGAGGAAACAATATAACAGAAAAAAGTAGGTCTAGTTGATTCAGGAATTTAGGCTGGCAAAAACATGGATAGGATGGCAAAGGAATTCAGACACAGTGTCTGACTGACTAGGTTTCTGGAGACACTGCATTAAAGTGTCTGGAGCAATTAGAAGCAGCTGAGGAGCAAGAAAGAAGATGTGGGGCAGCTGGGACTCTGGCAGCTCGGAGAAGATTCAGGATGTGTCAAGTGACTCAGACGGCATTGGTGTGAGTATTGTATAACAAATTGTTCGCTATAATAACAGGAAGGAGTAGAAGATAAATCTAAAGCACGCTGAAATAATTAATCAAATTATCCATGACATGAGAGATTTAAGATGTGGCTTTCTTTAGAATATTGGTTTGATTGTTGTCCAGATTTTTGAAGATATCGATTTACATCTGGGAAGAATTGTTTGGAATAAGTGTCGTAAGAAATGTTCAAACTTTAATTTCGCAAAAACCATAGAAAGAAGTTTTTACATTAACCATTTTCTATTAAAAAAAAGTTAAACATCAGAAAAGTTGCACTGACAGCAGTAACTGATCAAAACTTGTCATTTATTATACTATAACCTAAATCTATTAGACAACTCTCTTTGTCATTAGAAGTTAAGTAACATAACTTACTAAAGCTAAAGCAGGTTTAGATGGAGGACTTCTTTAAAAAAAATAAAGTATTGTCTTAGATGCGACAGGGTGGTCCCCTAGATTCAGGCTTCTTCAAGCAGCTTCCTGTACTTCATTTCAATGGTGATGACAACTGTGATACTGGTGTTAATTACTGGATTTGCGTACCCTTCTGCATTTGTTGTCTTCTGCTGTATTTATCATTCACTGACTACAATATGTAAGCCAAATTCATCAATGAATGAAAACACCAATCTAATACCCCCTCTTACTTGCCTACATTAACAAACTCATCACTATCATGAAGGTTTGTGGAATGGTGCCAAGGTCCAACAGCCCAACAGCTACATTCATACATTATGCAGTATTGGTGCTCTCCGGAGAAAGAAAGTCTGGTTTAGCCACATGCTGCTTCTAACATTTGACATTTTGGAATCAATGGGTTACAGCACAATAGAATGTTAGATTATATCTGGTCTAATGGTAATAACAGGTTATTTTCTAAAATGTCATATTTTGAAATGAGGTTTCAGCTTTTCATAGAGCAGTTTAGTTTGCAGGGAAACATTAGGGGTCATAGCAGAGTGGGTAATGATCAAGTGTAAAGCCAATACCAGTGGAGGTCTTATCAGGCTCTTGATTAAGACAAGTGGAGTTGGCTGCAAACAGATGTGCCCTCAGACGTAATTCCGACGTAAGTTCTGCTCTTATCAGAGAAAAACAACACTGTTGAGAATGCCTAAACAGAGATAGCAGCGCTACAAAGTTGTAAATTAGGCCCCTTGTTGCAGGTTTTTGTTAGTAGAAGCTTGACCTTTACAGATTAACATTATTGTTGTTCCCCCACTATTAGTTATCACTGTCAAAACATTTGGGAAACTCACAATAGTGGATTTTAGAAAAACAGATTTAGACTTAAACCTAATTTTGTTTACTGGCATTCGAGGAATTGTGACTCCTGGCTTTCTTATAGGGATCATTTTATTAGCTTTTTGAACAGTTACTGAGTGGAAAATCTTTCTAAATATGGACTAATGCGCTTACTTTAATGTGAAAATGACAGCTTCATTAGCTAATGACGCACTTGAATGCTAATGTTAGATTAACTTAAAAAAACACACAGCATATATTTTACGCTGATAAGTGTTTCCCCCCATGGGACTCTGATCTTAAACAGTTTGTTAGCACTGTACATTAATCCATCTATCACTTTGTCACTGGCATAAATTTACATACACACTTTCAACATTATGCATGTAACACGTCTTTTCTCCCCCACCTGTATTTCTACTTCACACAACTAAAATAACATTATTTTCATCTCAGGTCATTACAGCTCCCCCGGCTCAATAATTCTGTATAAGTTGAGATTTTTCTATTTTCATTATCGATGCATCTCATAAAGCAATGTGTATTTGTTTTTGCGTGGTGTATATAGAGCGTTTGCTTTATTTACTTTAGCACTTGATTGCACTTGCATGCAATGGGAATGCCTCTACTATAATGACATTTTAATTCCCACTACAAAAGTAAAATTAAATCAAGTTATGTGATGTTTTTTTTCTAACTTTGGCTGGTACAGCACATGCACATATAGATTAGGGAAAACACGACTCTATCAGGTTTCCCATAGCTTTATAAATCCTGGCTGTTTCTTTTGGAGAGCCGATGCCGGGGTTCTCAAAACAAACCAAGGCCACCATATAGCGAGATACTGCAGAACAAAACCTGAGAAGACAGAAAAAGAAAAAAAAAATAGAGAAGGCTGTGTGTGTTTCATGTGTCCATTACAGCCACAACAACATCTGGGTCCTGTCTGCTTCACCCATTATTGTTGGTCTTTTAACTTTATTTCAAGATGTAGAGGGGGATGAATGGTGCTCGACGCGAATGCAAATCACAGCAATATCCAAAGGGAGGAAATAATGTCTCAATTTGAAGGCAAGTATATTTCTTGTCTGAAATGGTTTTCTAAATAGCTTACCACGAACTGATTGAGTAGAAAAATAAAAACCCATGATTACCGTAGTGCCATCCTATAAAACAGTACAGTAATTGTATTGTAGTATTGTAGTTTGACGTGTTATTTTGTCAGACTGTATTGTGTTGTATCGGTGCTTCTGTGATGGCCCCAAGAGTTTAATGCATTATAATGTCTTCACCAATTTGACCAATTGACCCCACAGGCGCAGCATTTAAAAAAAAATTTAACTCTGCAAATATAGCAAACACAACCACCAAAAATCTACAAAGAGCAGTTAATTTGTCCTTTCAGTTTAAGAAATACTGCTTCGTTCCGAGGATCCGTCTGTGCTCACTAAAACCTCTGACCAAAGACAACATAAAAGAACGGAAGCATCCACCACATTAAGTCTAAGTATGTTTCCCTGGTTAACTCGACCCAGCTGTTGTCCAGGAGAAAGTGTCAAAATGCACTTTACTTGCGGGGGTGCACATAAGACTGACATGGCACTGTCACAACCGCGACACGACAGCGTGACATTAAGCAAGGCTTATATGACTCGGGTTTAATAACTAGTGCGAATTGTACCGCTGCAGTTGAGGTCAAGGAAAATATTCATGACTGGTCTCACGACAGCCAGTGTCAAAACCAACCACACATAACAGTAATGTTAACACATAAAGCTAAATAGTTTGTTCAAGGCTGATAATTAGACCTGCTATGTCAGGTTTATGGCAGGTTATGTTGTTGTGGTCAGGTTGTCATAACAGAGACATTGCAAACAATGTCAACTTAGTAATAAAAATGACATATTTGCAAGAACTACACTTCAAAAAGAGACCTTCCTGTTTCTGACATCATGGTTAGGGTTAGGGTTAGGGTTGATGGATGATGGTGTCATGTCAGTCTGATGTACCCCTCTTGAAATAAAATGATACCAATTCATCCACTGAAACAAAATAACATGGAAATTTAGATAACCAGAGTAGGTTGTGGTATTGCTGATATGTTCCTATTATTGTTTGGATTAGTTGCAAACACAGTCATGACATAAAGCTGAATCAAAGGTCGCTATATGGTGAAACGTCAGAGAAAAAGACTCAAATCCAGTGGGTTGCAATAAATTGTGAATTGAGACCACGTACATAATCACCAAATACTGCAGGTGAGTTTGGAATATAAATTTAAGGGATTGTGCTGTCTCAGATAAATGTTTTATTTCAATAATAAAAATATAACAATAAAATATCCCAAATCTCGATTAAATTTCCATCAAACTCAAATCAATCAGTCGCTTTTAAAATTGGGACCCACCTTCTTCCACTTCATAGACACGTTCCCTTACATGACATCTATGATGCATATAAACTGATTTTGCCAAAAATATCTAGAGCCTTTGTCATTTTAGGGTTTTATCTCCACCAAACAAATAAATGAGCGTTCCTCTGTATTATCTAATGCGGCCTTGGTTAGATCCTGGATCTGCTTTGTGTCATAGCCATAACTATATGCCATAATGTCTTTGAGGTCTAACAAAAAACACTCTTAACCAGACATACTGTAAATTTGACAGCTCACTTTGTCCTCAGTCTTTGCTCATGTAAAATTGAAAAAAATTTGGATTTCCAAGAAAAAAATTAATCATTTTCCTAAACAAAACAATAATCTCAACTTTGTATTACTCGTCCAAGTTTGTTTTTGTATCTAATAATGACTCATCTTTGCCCCTCACAGCTGTTGGGGTATCATTTTTCTGCCCTCTTGCCTCAAAGGGGCAGTAATGAGCATAATTATGGCTCAGTGCACTGGAATGAGGTGAAGACAAAGGGAAAGGGCATCTGCAGACTCACTTGTAGAGGCTGTCGGGTTCCAGGCACTTGAAGACCACTGAGTATAGCACAGAGTGGGGATGGTCTCCGCTCCTCCTCCCGGCAACAACACAGGACGAACCCAAACCGGAGAACAGGTCATCCATCAAGCTCAGAACCTCACCTGGTGGAGAGATGAAAGGAAAGTATGAAATGAAGTCAGAGACACAGAGAAAAAAAGAAAAGAATCACTTTGGAAATGTTTTTTTTTGCTCTGTTTTAAACTTTTTTGCCCAAAAAAGGAGGGAAAAAAGGCAAACTTATCTTAAAACCTCATATTTCATCTGTTGTTCTTAGTTAAAACAAAACAATACCATATGTTTTGGCACCGCTGCATTATTTCAACATGGGGAAGAAAAAAACAAATGGTGCACAACATGAACTTAGTCATGAATGAATTTCAACATTTAGTCGAGCCGCTCCGTCCTTATCAATGACTGTGCCATTTGTCTCTGGTATTGTCAGTTTCACCTCTGCCTGGTTCCGGAGGGAGCCATTTCATCAGCACCGAGCCCGAGGTTGAATTACATGTGACTTTTTACTGGCAGCAGCCCATACACACCACATTATAGAACTGTAAGGAAAACAGGATTTCTTTCCTTTACGGACACATGGTACATGCTACTATTACAATGACATCTCACTCAGCACCCCGGTGTCTTGCAAAACAGGCACTTCACAAGTTGTGAAATATCTTTCATGTCAGCTTACGGGAAAGGCAAACGACGCACAGTTGTTCACTTCGACACAGACACACACAACGCCAGTTTCCAGTGCTCATGGGGGTGATGGAAAAAAGAGGGACCTGTCAAAATAGTTTAAAAGCTCTCAAATGGTTGGATTTCCAACTATTTCTACATGAGGTAAAGGGCAGCTTAGTTTTAGCTTATGATACATGGGCCAACTTATAAACACAGGGAGTAAGTCTGGCTGGTAGGGCACAAGGGGATGGTAAGAAAAGGTTGCAGAAGAGAGGAAAAAGAACTGCACGAATGAATGATTTGACCTTTTCACAGAAAGAGCTCTGTGTATAGGAGGTTGCCCCAAAACACATTCCAGCACTGTTGCAGGGTTGCTCTTTCGAAGGTCTTACCTTTTTAAAACATGGCTCTCAAATTGGATTAATTTATACTGTTATTAAAATCTCTTAAGGGCGGCGGTGAATATGTCAATACCAACATGAGCTACATCTAAACATCTCAACATTTTGGCTATTATGTCGGGCCAATCTCTTTTGGATGTTGATGGAGTATCATGTGTGGTATTACGTACATTTCATGCAGGAATTCCCATTTGTTACTTTTTACTATAAGCAACTTACATCAGCACAAGCTTTCATACGTTTTTACAATTCATCAGACCTCAAGACCACCAGCATACAGTGTTGATGTAAAATATTGATGTGAAAACGTCATCGGGTTATCTCGGTTGCTCAACATAAAAATAAGCGGCTGTTTTACACAATGACCATTTTCAGAACAAATCAGGTCAGCTGCATTTTCTAAGAAATTAGGAAAATTCCATACTGTGCCAGTGTAATAATAAACTTCAGCTATTGAGTAAGTTTTCCAATTCAGATATGGGATTTAAACACTTCATACAGACACACACATCATTACAGTTATTCTGTATTGTTATTTTTAAAACTTAGTTTCTAATGTTCACTTCTACCATTAGTTTAAAAAAAAGAAAAAGAAAACATCCTGTATTTTATTGGTTACGTCCATTTTGTGTAAGCTTTTATTAAAAGTGATAGATTTTATATATAGTTTATCTACTGATTATACTACAGACCTTTACAAAAGTTTTCCAAAAGAGGGTTGAC
>OMNN01012287.1:3452-26314 GCA_900302755.1 Chromis chromis
AATTTAGACAGATAAAGCTACTAGATAGAGTGCAGCACCATGGTGGATTTAATTAAGCTAGAGAAAACATGCAGATTTTTTTGTCCCGTGATCAATCAATTGGTTGAAGAGTCCGTACAATTTCAGTCGACCAAGATTTTCTTTGATTACAACCCTAGAGACACTACAGCTGGCCATTGATGTATAAAAATGAGACTTCACATGATTTCATGCTTAAAATGTCTGGTAAACTTCCAATTATGCTAATAACTGCATAGCTACGTGTACCATAGACTTACCAACACAGGCCTGCACAGACTTAAGGTGCAGGTGCCACATCTGCAGGACAGAGTTCCTGTTGAGATCCTTCTCTATCACCACCAGGAAGAACTTCTCAGAAAACGGGGCAGGTTGGAAATCTGGATAGAATAGAATTCATTATTATCTTGATCTAATGATAAACAGGTTTAAAAAAAGGAGCCAACAGACCTACACAGAGTTCTAATTTAATAGTGTGCAATACCTTCACCAGATGGAAAGGCTGGTGTGTATGCTTCTGGCTCTTTCTGAGGCTTGTAACCTAGAATGAAGTCCTCTTGGAAGACATGCAGCAGCTGGGTGTTGGCGCCACACTAGATGCACATGGACAAAGTATCAAAGAGTTTACTACGGTATGTATCGATCTGGAGGTTTCAGGATTTCCAGTTCAGAATTTCTGTCCACCACTGATCTGAAGTGGGTGTGAAAAACACAGCAGCTGCTAACCTGGTTTGTAATGACGTCCAACTCTATGATACATCCAGGTCTGGCAGTGGACTGCTGGCTGACAATGTTGAACACTTCGCCCACCAGTTTCTAAACAGAGATGCACATGAAAAACTGTCCATTTATTGCATTTCATTTAAAACCATTAGTGTGAAGAAATATTACATATTATGTTTTGAAGGAAGGTGGAGGCTGTATGAAGCATGGAGGAGAAAACAATATTAGGTTTTATGAGAAACGCTGCCATATTTCTAATAAATCTGAGATCTGTGTTCCAGACATAGCCTGTTTATTGTTGTTCTGTGTTTCATTAACATTTATAAAGACAGCACAAAAGGAAATCATTAAACCCCCCTCATGTTAAAAGCTGACCTGTAACAAAAATGTAATATTTGTAAATAATGTGGTTATATCCGATTTGTGATATTTTACTTCTTAGCCCCAATAGCGCAGACCCTAAGCCTGCTTTGAGCTGAATCCCTGGTCTTTAATAACAAATACTTGAAAGCTTCACTATGTGAGACATAAAGGCCCAGATACAGAAAATTCACTGAACAGAGACTATACACAGAAACTATCACATCCCATTGAGCAATAAAGGTTTTAAATAAGTTTTTCGTGTGCAGTGACAGCCGCCTGTGTCCACTCACAGACGTTTCGGGATCCGACAGCTCATCCAGCAGTTTTCTGGCATCCACTACAGCTTGATAGAGACGCAGGTTTTTACCATCTGATGCCACGAAGCAGGCGCTGGCACTGTTACAATAAGTTCCTGATGGACACAATAGAAAGTCATAAATACAGCCATGTGTTAATATAAAACATCCAACTAGTTTAAAACTTCAATGATTAAGTTCCTTCCTCAGGCTGCAGAGAACAATGATCTAGAAAACTAGATCCAGGCTAGTTCTTAATTGGAAAAGGTGTATTATTGCACATTCATAAAAATATGTTTATTGGAATTAATTAACCTTTTGGTGCAAATCTGAAATGCAAAATTGACTTATGCTAGCTACTGCTAGCACTGTAGGAATGCAATTCAGTGGCCTGAATGTCTTTATATTCTATGCACATTTGTCACAGTTTGGTCCTGACAAATACTGAACCAAACATGATATTGCTCTATGGGTAAAAGCTAAAGCTCAGATGATTCAGCAAAAAATAAACTTCCATTTTTACATAAAAGTTCTTGCTAATTATTTCTTCATAACAGGGATGTTTCTGCACTGTCACTCATCATTTCATGTTAGAATTTATATCCATATTAATCATGTATGGTGTGTTTACCGAGCACAGAGCTGGGTACGAGTGTAGGCAGCCAAGCAACATTGCTGAAGGCAGAGGTGTGCAGAGAGTTGATGCGGGCCAGTTCAGAGACCCCTCCGGTGCAGGACAGGGGTCCAATGTGGTCCACTCTCCACAAAATCAGCTCACTGTAAATGGCGTTGGGGTCATGGAAGGTCCTTGTAGCTGCATTACGAAGTTGCTTCCTGTTAAGGCAAAAATAATGCATGATCAGAACTCATGTTTCATGCACAGGACAAAAAGTTTATAATTTATGAAAGCCTGTCACAGTGTGTTACAAAAGGCAGACATTTCAATCATTTGCTGCTTGTCTATTTCTTCTTCTCTTTGTCGTTTCTGTAAGCTGCTCTCACACATAGAGATGCAAAGTAGTAGGCATGTCATGAAGCTATGACAGTAATTCATATACTCTGGTCTTACTGGACTTTCATGTTCTGAAATAGCTGCCTTACTTCATACAAGGAAGTAGTTAATTCCTTGTACGGATTGTTTCCGTTTGAATTTGACTGCAGTATTGTAGAAAAGGAGTAGTAAACAACCCTATGTTTCCGTGAGCATTAAAATGAGTGGGGTTGGCTCTCGCATGGTTGTTCCTCACATTGCATCAGAGGACATTTGCATATAGTTCAGCTTTTCTCAGTGCCAGATTCCATTCACAATGAATAGCAGTTTCTCGCTCTCCCAGCAAGTCTAACATGTGAGCTATCCATTATTCAGTGCCTTGTCTTGTTTTATACCTGGGGAGTCCTTTTGGTAGGGGAAAGGTGGGAGGCTGCTCTCCTTCCAGGCTGCCAGGGGCTGATGGAGGGGTGAGCAGGGCGTTGTGGTGGGAGGAGGTCAGCAGCAGTGGCAGCACTGTGTGGCAGGCCTGGTCATTCAGATGGAAACGGTGGCCGCAGTACCGAAACTTGTGAGATACTGTCAGTACGTTGGAGAAGGCAGAACGCTCAGCAAATGTCACTGCCCACTGCAGACAGAGGAAACATTTGTGTGGGAAAGCAGAATACACACATACATATAATTACAATACATTTTTGGTTATGGTTCCTTTAAGAAAAAAATGTTAAATCTCAACCTTTTACCTGATTAAGAGATCCATCTACATGCTTGGAGACCATCATGACAGCAGGACTAATGCCAGGGAGAGGGATGGGGGAGGCAGAAACAGCAGGTGAACCCAGGCCGGCTGAGGCTGAAGCAGAGTGGGAGACATGTTGGAGCATCCTCCCCTGCTCGCCTGCCCCGGCACTCTCACCCTCAGTCAAAGTGCAGGCGTACATCAGAATGTTTTTACTCAGCGAGTTGGCATCACCTGTAGGAAATGCTACTGGAATACGGGAGGAGAAGGACACCTGGTGAAAGAGATGGAAGAAAATAAAAACCATTACGAACATAGGTGCATATTCTCTATAGTCTTTCTGCCCTGTAGAGACCTAATTAGCTATTCCTACCAATATGATGTCAGCTCTCTAGTTCATCTGTAGCAACAACATTAACAATATGCTACTTGGATTAAACATTCATACTAAAAACTTACCCATATAAACACATAGCCTTTTGGATATATTACATATATACACTTTTACAGTACATATATGTAGATTTCATATATGGACATAGCATCACAAAGTTCTTATTAGAAAGCATGTGTGTTCTCTTGTTATGATCACAAATACATACTGTCTACATACAGTCCTGTAACACTGCTTAAAACAGATTTTTAGTGTTGTCCACAGCTTATCTTATTGAGGCAGATTCAAGCATATTTTAAAGCATCTGCAGCAGCTAAAATACAGCAAATCAAATTCTGATCCTTTCTTTGCTGTAGTTTATTGTGTCTTGTCTTCCTCAGGCAGCTTGTGTTGCAGCACTGCTGTTCTTAAGGACAGCCAGGCTCTACAGCTTCTCGCTGCATATCAAAGTGAAAATTTGAGTGTGTGAATGTGAAAAATGATTTCGGTGCATCATTTCTGACACTGAACTTGGCAAAATACACAGATTTGCTAAACACTGGCAAAAATCAATCTCTCCTACTTATTCTAATCAACAACCAGCACAACATGTACACAACATTCATGTGGTGGCCTGTCATTTTTAGCTGGTGCTAACCATCGCTTTCACTGGTTAAAATGCCTGAGGCAGGTCATATCAGCTGTTGCAAATTACCATTATTTCCATGAATAACACGAGGAACGCCCTGACTCTCCTCTGGAGAAAATAAAAGGAATATTATGAGTCTTACATAAGGCTGGGGAGTGCTGAGTCATCTTGTGTTTTAGGCAAACTTTAACCACAGCCACACAGCTGCCACTACGTGACTGAGCAAATATACTACTGAACTTAAAGCACGAGAAATAAAATAAAAGTTAGGAAAAAAGGTTTCTCATTTGCAGGATGTGACAAAGTGTTTTCATGTTCTTCTCTCTTTGCTCACCTGAACCTGTCTGAAGATGCCCTGGTTGAACTCGTCCAAGTACTTCACATGCCAAACCAGGAAAGATCCATCAGAAGGATGGATGGTAAACAGCATGTCTGGACTCTTGTTCCACTCTGTGATCAGAGTCTCCATCTTCCTCTCTAGCAGCATGGAGGGCAAAGGCATGCTGGAGCTGGATCCCGGTGAGGATGCCTTGGTGCTGCCCTGCTCCCCGGACTCACCCTCTTCTCCGTGCTCTGAAGACGCTTTGTCAGACATCTCGTCCAGGTCTAGAAAGTCAGAAAACAATATGCTTTTTCAAAATGATGCTGCTTTCAAGCTACTGTATTTAAAGAACTGTATGTTGGTCTGGTTGGGGGTCATACCAAACTCAAACTTCATCGGGGATCCTTCAGGATCCAAGGGGTCATCAGTAGTCTGTTCCAGCTGCTGTTCAGAGAACTTACGGAGCTGCAGCATAAAGAGGTCTGTGGAGGAAGTAAAGCTGAGGTCCTTATTGTTAAGCCAGTGAACCATGAAGCCTCCACCACCAGTGCCATCGTCTGGGTTGAACACTGCAGAGTCAGCTAGCATTGATGGGATATCTGACAGAGAAACAAGAGGGGTAAATAAATAATTACTCAAGCTTAGAGTAAATTTACAGATGCGTTTAATGTCTCTAAGCCAGTTCCAACAAAAAGATCCTACCTGTGTTGGGGTTAATACTGGCTGAGATATGGAAGTGACACAGGGCATTGGCATGATGAGCAATGTGGCGGTGAGTGTGTGTGTCCTGCGTGCCAAGCTGGGAGGGCAGCAGTTCGCTGTGTGCCACCAGAGCAGAGGACCGTCGCCGGCCCCGACGCAGATGTTTGAGGTGATGGATTGACTAACCGAGGAAAGAACAGGAATAAAACCATGAACACAGGTTTACATTTTTTCTTCACATTTACATTTTGTTTTCCTTAAGATGATCACAAATGCCATTTATTTTGTTTTCTTTTATGACTTATATTCGATCAGATCTCAGTGTACCTCCAAAGCATGCTGGATCTTGTCCTTATTGCCTGCCAGGCCTGGCAGACTGGAGCTGAAGGAGTGTGTGTTCTCAGAGATCTGTCCTCCAAGCAGAGTATCTTCCGGTAACAGGGTCTCCGACCATATCCTACACACACCATCCTCGCAGGATGTCAGCAAAACATTGCACACTGAACCCCTATAAAACAACAGCAAAATACCTCATTAATTAATTAATTAATCAGTTTGTTCATTATAAAAATGTTACATCAAAATACATTACAGTATATTAAGCAATCAAGGCAGAGATCAGTATCCAGATCCAAACATAATTATAAGAATTTATGACTGAAATGACATATTAGACAGTATGAGCACTGTATGGCAGATTAATGTGATTTACTCTACAAACCACCCAGTAATTTAACTACATTTTTATAAACCCTAGTGCATCAAACATCCCTCACTACTGAAGTGCAAGTCGGAGGAATAAAATTTAACCTCTCCAAAATCTCACTGCATGAGCGAAAATAGAGTGGTCATTATTTGTAAATCTAATAATACAATGAAGATTCACAAACAAAAAAAGACAACTGATTTATTATGATCTTATCTGATACTCTGAATAAGAATAATATGCCTGCTGAACAATTACAACTGACACTTAAGTTTTGCTCATCCTACCCAGCCTGTGTTGATCGGGAAGAGGAAAAGGCACAAGCAAAATATAAGTCGAGACCACATTAAACGGATGTATTTGCTGATTCACTCAGCTGAAAGGCTAAACTGAGAACTCCTGCTCACTGGCTGCTTCCACAACTGATTTAACGTTATTAATTTGCTCAGCTTCCTCAGATAAATGCAGCAGATGCCAAATGGCAGCTAGGGACGCTGGTCAGCAGCAGGAGCTCAACAACAGCCTCACACATGGCAGACTGACCGCTGCGTAGGTCGCAGTTCTATGATAAGTTATTTAAAAGTCAGTGACACCAGCTCCGGCTGCTCTTCTCAGAAAATTTATACCCGTGTAATTTTTGTTACAGTGACAAGCCTCACACCACACAAATTATGCATGCTCAGTGTCACATTCCAGGGTCCCGAGGGCGGACTGCTTACTGAGACTAGGAACCATGGTGAATCACATAAATATGCAATCTTAGTAAATCTTTACTCTTTGTGTAAATTGCAATCACAACATCTGCTCTGACACTGAAAGAAACTGACATAAATTTGCTATAAAAGTATATAGCATGGTATTTGAACACTGAGAATCAGGCAAAAGTAATCTCCATATTGCAATTTAAAACCTATAAAATTAACCAAAATATAGCAGGGAACAAATAACATAGGCAATGTTATGATTTTTACATATTTGTTCATTAACACGACTCAGAAGTAGGGAGGGGGTTGAGCCCCGGGGCGATTTTTTAAAATACCGGACTACCGAAAAGCTCAGACGGTAACGGTTCTGTTAACGGTACATCAGAAAGTAAGAAGATATCAGTAAAAGTAGTAGTTCCGTTAAAATCTTAATGATATCCATCCCTACTCAAAAGAGGGAAAATCTCTTTTTTTTAGCCTAACATGTCATGCTTTAGATGACGACAAGCATGTACTAAAAGGTGAATAACTAAGCATGATACTGTCCACCCTGCCTATGTATGTGGTTGTGTGTGTTTTCTTACTTGGGCATGTACTTGCTGGTCTTCCTCCAGGACACCCCAGTGACCGAGCGAGGATGGGCCAGGTAAACAAAGGAGAAGTGAACAGGTAGAGGCTTTTTATCAGATGGGTCCTGGACCACCACTGCAGAACGCCAGCCCGTGGTGGGATACCACACCTTGAGTAAACAGTCATCCTGCACATGCACAGACGTGTTACCATACAAACACAACAGACCTCACAATTTCCAAAATGATCCAACAATGTGGTGTTTATACCTTTCCAACAGTTGCAAAGTACTCCCCATCAGGAGACCACTTGGCAGCATGAATAGATGCAGCAGTCCTAAGAGGAACAAAAGGATAAACAATATCAGCTATATTCACTTCTCCATGGGAAACACTCCACAGTAAAAACAAGACAAGTGGTTCTCAGCTGTCAGTGTGTATGTGTAATAGATTTGTGCATAAGCTATTGCTAGTCATTTCAGAGCTCACACTCTTGTTCTAGTGAATTTCCATGTGTCATCATACATCAACAATTACTAATATGGTATTATATGTCTGTGTCTATTTACACAACTAAAAGCACAGGCTGCAAACTCAAAAGAGTGGCTTACAACAGTGCACACAAAACCTTTCATGTGAGGCCAGATGCGTCTGGATAATCAGTAACTGCCTATAAGCTTTTATTAGGAAAAATGTTAATTTCACAACCTTGAAAAGGAAGAATTCAGGTTAATAGTTTGTCTGCACAGGGCAAGGACTAACTCTTTACTGCGTGTATAAATTCAGCTGTCAGAAAGTGACTGAAACAGTTTGTTCCAGTTTTACTTTCTTTTAGCACAAGAGAAAAGAGTGCACATGTGCAATATTCAACGGTTCTCTCAATGCTCTGAATAAAAAATCCTTAAATTTTAATAATAATAATAATAACAATGCATTGGTTTTATATAGTGCTTTTCTGGACACTCAAAGACGCTTTACATTGCATTATTCATTCATTCCATACTCGATGGTGGTAAGCTACGTATGTAGCCACAGCTGCCCTGGGGTAGACTGACGGAAGCGAGGCTGCCAATCTGCGCCGTCGGCCCCTCTGACCACAACCAACCACTCACTCTCACACTGCATTCACCCAGGCTTCCTGGTGTTCCCTCACGGTCTCCCATCAGGTACTGACCAGACCCTACCTCGCTTAGTTTTCGAGATCTGACGAGATCGGGCATCCACAAGGCAGTATGGCCACATTTTCACAAAACTGACTGAATATTTTTAGAGATTAATAAAACACATTCCACTTAAAAGTACATGTGACAAACTTGGCTAAAGAAAGCTTTTATTGGCTTGATATTTACAAGAAAATGGAACAAGTACTGAGTGAGGATGGAATGAAGAAAATCTGCTCAACACTTAATTTACTGGTTAGTTGGTTGCCAAGATATTTTCACATCTGCTTCATCACTACTGCTGACCAAATGTACGTAACCTCGAACTAGCATGTTCTTTTAACATGTCAATCATATTAGAAGCTTTTGCAGTATGTACAAATGCAAAAAAAAACATACTTGCACTGCCAGACACAGTTCCAGTCATTGAGGACAGGGTGGGGCTTGTCATCAATCAGCTGCCCATCCTCCTCCTCTATTAGGGCATCTGTCAGCGGAGGAGCCCACAGCTGGAGCCGCTCGGTTGCTGCTAGGATACGGTTCCCTGAAGACACAAAAGCACTGTTACACACCTCATGTCCCACGTTGGCTGGTACAGTAGACAGAGCCACATGCACACTCTGACTCTTACATAATGCACATGCTGTTCCAGACAAACAAAAGGGGACTAGGAGTGGAGGCTGTCTGTATCGTGGATTAATTTTTTTAGGACATCTGTTAAACACAAAAAGCATCGGTGTACCTTGTGGGTCCCAGGCCAGGTTGTAGGTGATGGCATCAAGGAAGAACTGTCCTGTCTTTTGCCACTGATAGTTAAGCTGCTGTTAGTGGTTGGAGAGCGACACACACCATGCAATGTTATTGGCACACACATGTGATTAAACCCACTAGAAATTGATTTGAATCACTACATCTGTCTAAAATCCCGATATTCGTCACTCACCTTGTGGCGTTTATTTGGGTTGGTAGAAAGAGGTTCAAAGATGCACACTGTGTTTCCGTAGGATGCAGCAATCTAAAAATAAAGAGCTGTGTTCATCATCACAACATTACTCACCCCATCAGTGCTTCTGCACAGTCATTCCCACAGGAGAGAGGGGTAGGTGGTGCAGGGGAGCGGGATAGCAAGGAGAGAAGAGCACGGGCAGCACAAGATGGGAGCAAACATGGCTAAATGTACCTCTTTGTGCTCAGCGTAATTGATAATGTCTTCTGGCTACACGGAAAACTAACACTGTGTGTGGGAGTGTGTCTGAGTGTGCAGCCAACACTTACCCTGCCAAGCTGGTGGGAGCACTCCACGCAGCCCACCTGTATGTTTCCATTCTGAGCTCCTGGGATAATCTGAACGCAGTCAAAGTCACTAGCCAAGATCACCACATCACACCCTGAGCCATAGGCCTGAAAATAAATGGGTACAGGAGAAATGGAATCACAACAACAAACAAATAAGGGAACCACTTAAACTTAAAATGGTTAATATCACTCCAAAAAAGCTTTGACACAATAAATAATGTATCAGGAAACACGACTCCTATTCATTAATAAACATTTACAGTATATATGTTCTAGTACTTTACAACTCTGTGCAGCATGTTTCTTCCTGGTTTAAATTAACATATGAATACATTAAAACTGTATATACATTATAAATAAAAGCAGAACATCATAGTGCACACTGACTTTGCAGGGATTTCAAGCCCATCTGCAGTTGTGGTTCATGTATGCGCTGGTGGAAGTGGAATATATGAGGGTGTGGTGGTTAATAAATAAACACTTAGCCAACCTCATTGCACTGAAATAGCTGTGCCAATCACAATGAAGCATCAAGACATCAGTTCAACAACTGGAAAGAGGTTTCTTCAGGAAATTATATGATTAGGTGAACGGTGCAGAGCAGCATGACTGCTAAACAAAATCTCAAATTTGCAGCCAGAGTGGGCATTTAACACGTAAAGTGATCACACAGAAATAAATCATACAAAATGATGAACCTGCTTAAATTAATCTGAGCTCCTTCACTTTTACTGTACCTTATGTTATAAATGTTCACATCATACCATAAAAAAAGTGACACTATAGTATATGCACCGTCATGCATTTAACATATAAAATGTGAGATTCTGTAAACAAAGTGGAGAAATGGGCAATAACACACAGGTTTGATGAGCCGCTGTAATCGGACATTACCCACATAAACAACAACAGTAACGGACTGTGCGTGTCTGATGCATGTAGTATTGTATGGAGTTATTTTGTACAAATCTAGCAGGGTATTTCCTGGCTCAGAATGGCTTTGCTGGGTAATTATGCATGACTAAAGTAAAGCCAATCAGTCTGTTACCTTATTTGAAATAAATCTATTCATTTTCCTCTTATTTCTGACAATTTGATAAACCTTGTGTTTGAGAAATTAAACCCCAATTAAGAAAGCTGGCTAAAAATATATTTTATATTCTCAAAATCAATGATTTTGGTACTCGTGAGTTTCCTTTGGTGCTAGCAAAAACCTCTTTGGCGGTGTCAAAACTCCTCTGTGCAGCAAAAACTCTGGCATAGTGGCGGTGCACTCTGATGTGACACTTCTCAAATCAAAGGCTGAAGATTCATCAACCTATGTCAGGTGTTGCACCAGAAATAGGTATGCATACGAGGCATCTATTTCCAGCGCAAAGTCTAAGACACGTTTTCCCCTAAAACACTAACGAGTTCCTTTGTGTTGCCTCTTTTGAATGAACATCAAACCTGTATGCAACGTGCACTGTGCACTTACAAGCCACACACAAGTGCAAAGCAGATATCAAGGTCAGGAAAATACCAAACTGTCAGAGCATTATTTGCGCTGATTGCTGTGCTGCCACAAAAATAGAGCTCACAATGGCGTCTATATGAATATTGCATTAGAAGGGTGAGATAATAGTACAGCGTGGCAGGTATCTTTAACCACTGGAAGGCTGCGGTGATAAAACTAACACAGAAACCACATAATGTAACTAAACCACCATAAGATGCTGTTTTACAGGTCACTGCATGAAAAAAGAACCTACTCATGTGCAATAAATATACATGCTAATTTCCCACGCTTAATGGGCAGACCTGTGCTAAGATTTGGAACATGGGCTGGAAGGTAAACTGATACAATAGGGATTGCTGGCAGCTGGCATACATGAGTAAGAACGGCAGCAATGGCAGCAGCACCTGGGAGACAGGCAAGCTGGCCTCGGAGCAACAGTACAGTCAGGATGACGGCTCGTGTCTTTCATTATTCAGGAGAACAGGAGGAGAGGCTGAGAACCACTGGGTCACACAACAGCACAGCACGATAGCCAGCGGTATAATATAAAGTGACAGCTAGAGGCTGAAGTTCTAGTGAAAATTATCATACAATTATACTTTACCTGCTGTAACACAATATGTGGACGACAGGTAAGAAACAGAAGTGAGGGAGATGCGGTATGTGCTTTACTATTACTGCGGCATTTGCTTCTGCACATTACAGCTGGAATTAAAAGCGGTCACCGTCACGCACTGTCTAGGAGTGCTCTGCACCTCCCGCTCCCATTCACACACACACAGACAAGATAATGTGTGGGTCCATTCTACTCTGTGTCAGCAAGGTAATTTGGACCTAGCAGGACCTTGTGCTAGTAGGCTTGAGTATATCTGCCTTAAACCGGATGGACCTATCATCATCGCTTTGTTCAGCTGGTTTGGCCTTGTTTGTGTTCTGTATTTCTTTCATCATCCACAAATCCACACGCTCAGGTGCACACACACAGACAAGAGCATCAAGGCGCCGAGGGATGGCATACAAAGTAGGATATTTCAATGGTAGTAGCAGCATCATACTGATTCATGGCATTATGGTAAGTTTGGGGTACACAAAATGCACGGTTCGGTACAATTTCAGTACAGCGAAGGAAGCAAATAAATTTTTGTCATTTGTTTTGGCAAAACTGATAAGGGTCTGCTTTGTGGGCGACTGACTGACTTGCAAAGTGTGAGCAGAGAAGTCCTGGTCAGGTTCTGTCTGTGTAGGAGGACACGAATAAAACATGGAGTTGACACATCATACAAGATTAATAAAAATTGCACAGTGTCTGCTCAGCTTTCAGGGCTAATTCTAAGCAAGTCTTGGCTAATAGACAATTGGTGCGCTGCCAAACTGTTCCAGGTGGAACCTGTGGTCTAGAATTTCTGTTCTGGGACATTTGCTGTTTTCTGACAGTAACTGTATAACAGTGCGTGCTGAACAGAAGTCTCATACCGAAGTGAATGTACCTTACACAATGATACAGGATGTATACATGTATCGTTACACCCTTTATGGTAAACATTGCCCCAGTTTAATACATACAGAAGAAAGATTTAACAGCAAACAAACTGGATTAAAATGTATTTAGTGTCTTCATTGACGCTTATGACATTTGGAGCCAGTTTCAGATCAATTGCTTTTATAGTGTTTGTCTTTTAATAGGGAGCATCAACAGTCATAACTCGAGAATCACATCTCCCATTCCTCACATCTCAATACTGGTCAAAAAATGCTACGCTTCAGCTTTTAATAAACACAGCATTTTGCAAGTTCTGTCTGCATGACTGCATTCATATGCTGTGGGCAAATGCCACTGGAGAGACAGTCAGACAGATTTTAAAGGTAAATCAACAAAGAGATTAGGGACCTTGTGACCATTAGTCAGCTACAAATCTATTTCAATCACAAGCAGCCCTTTAAAAAATACTAGTGAAAACACAGGGGTTTGCTAAAACCTCATTCTAATCAAAATAATGTTTATCTACCCGCCAGGACATTTATTTGATTCAGCATGATGAGAAACCACCAATTCGGTGAATGTACTTGGATCTACACCCAAGTATCTGCAACTTATAAACCTACTGGCTTAACAAGTGCAGCCCTGAAGCAGCAAGGTTTCCTTGCGACCAGACATGTAAGCTGCTTATTTCAAGAATGTTGCTGCCTTTGGATAAATGTTACCTGTCTGTTGACAAAGCTGTGGCATCTAAGGTGAGCAGGGAAACAATGAACTGTATTGTTATGTAAAATGTGAACTCATTCTCTGTCTATGTATTTATAGATAGGTGACAAAAGTAAGGTAAAACCTGAACCCCTGGTGGCTCTGTTATGTTGTAGCTGGCATTTTGCTAGCATGGTTTGGGTGCACTTATCCCCTTAGAGGGAAGTTGTCACTGTAGATCAAAACAAAGTTGTTCTGAGTGATCACCTTTATCCTTCCGGGGACGACAATGCCTATATCCAATGGGCACAAGGGGTCACTGAATGGTCTGATGGGTATGAAAATGATGTGAATTATATGCTATAGCCTTAGCAGTCTCCAGATCTTAACCCAACTGAACAACTATGAGAGATTTTGGGCCAATGTATCAGACAGCTCCCTCCACAACCATCATCAAAACACCAAAAGAGGAAAAATCGTAGCGTTTCAGAGATCTGCAGAATCAATACAGAGGTGCACTGATGTTCTGGTAGCACGTGGTGGCTCAACACCTTACTAAGACACTTTATGCTGGTTTTTCCTGACATTTTTTTAGGGAGGATGCCAGTATTTCATAAAAAGCACTTCAAAGCTTTACAGTTATTCCAGTATTGTGTTTTTAAGTTAACTAGACTTGCAGTATGCGGGGGAAAAGGATGTGAATAATACTGTCAGGTGTATCAAAAACAGCTCTCTCTCACCAATCGGGCTTGGACTCTTACCCAACTCTGGGAAACCCCTGCATCATTCTTTAAAAAAAAAAAAAAACTCAGTCAGGAAACTCCAGTTCTAGTCTACTGAAAGACAGCTGGTATCTATATGACGTGTTTATATTAGCTACAGACATTGATGCACATCTTGCTAGTTGAAGCCATTTTTAAAGCTATTTGCATAATGTAGCTGCTTTTCAGGGTAAAATGTATTTTGTGGGGTAAAGAGTAAATTTCGTCATGTGCAGTGATAATGAAAGTAGATAAGAGGAAGAGAATGAAAGATCACTTCTGCCTTCTTTCCATCAAAACCCACTTCTCCCCTATGCTCGGTGCAATCATGCAAGTAAGCATGTTTCATAGCCACAGTTGTGCCTGTATTTCACATTTTCATCTTTGTGCTAGTTAGTGAGCTTTAAGCTGAAGTTAAAAGGCTTAGCTGCAAGCATTTTAAAAACATGAATTGATCAATTACGACCTATAGTAACCCGGTGCTTCGGTCAATCTGTATTAAGACGTTATCCATGGCAAAGCCTATAGCACGGACCTGTACTCTGACCCTCCTGTCCACAGTCATTCTATATGGACCTTGCTGTTCTCTGCACAAAGACTACAATGTGTGGGCATTAACAACCAAAAAACAGATCTGGCTTAAGCTTTCTCTATTCTATCAGTTGGTCATATCAAACCGAATGGATGCAGCCAGTTAGACTGTCTGCAACTCCAGCAACTTCTTAGACCACTTTTAGTGTCACAGTAGTCTATAAATATACTTAGATGAATTATAAAGCTCACTGCATATTGACGTATAACTATTTAGACATAGAAGCTATTTGTATTTGGCTCACTGCCTTGGTTTAGTACTGGTTGCACACACTTCTTTCAGATGTTCTATTAGTTAGAATTCTGGTATATTAATGATGAGCTTGAAAAAAACTTTTAATATGCCATACCAATGTTCTGCATAGGGGCTGCACAGTGGCTCAGTGGTTAGCATCATCGCCTCACAGCTAGAAGATCCCTGTTTTGCGTCCCGGTTAGGACGTCTGAGATCTTTCTGTGTGGAGTTTGCATGTTTCATCGGGTGCTCCGGCTTCCTCCCACAATCCAAAAACATGCTGAGGTTAATTGATGATTCTAAATTGTCCGTAGGTGTGAATGTGAGTGTGCTTGGTTGTCTGTCTCTATGCGTAGCCCTACGACAGACTGGTGACCTGTCCAGGGTGTCCCCTGCCTTCGCCCGAGTCGGCTGGGATAGACTCCAGCCCCCCCGCGACCCTACAGAGAACTAAGCGGTGTATAGATAATGGATGGATGGATGGATGGATGTTCTGCATTTGGTGGTCAAACTGCACAAACAAATGAAATATACAACTACAACCACTGCATTTGCAAATATCTACTTGCACAATCCAAAAAAAACTGGCGGGATTTTTCCTATAGGGGTTGTTTCAGAAAAACTGAATTCATAAATTAGATAGTCACAAATGGGCAACACTTAAAATTAGGTAAAGTCATACTTGCACATTACACCAACAGATACAGAAAAATTCACAGAAACATTCAAGTACATCCACCTTTGGCCAGTCTGCGTTACTATCTTGCATCATGCGGCAATAACTATATTGTGATCTAGGTCAGGATCCACATGTATAATAACAAAATTTAAAGAAATATGGAGACTTGGTGGGGATACGTACTCCCTCCCTCTCCCTCTGTGCTTTCTAGTTTACACGTGCATTCTATTTTTAGCCGATCACACATCTGCAGCTCTGCATATCAAACCCACAAGGCTGTCGGTCGGTACATTTACAGCATCAACCACAGGTCAGGAAGCACTGTAATAGATATGAAAATGTCTTTCAAACCATCACTGCCGCAGTGTAATCAGAAAAAAAAGACAGCTGTTCTGTCTCCTGTGTCACTCAACTGACAACAGACTCGATGCAGTATGTATAAATCCAAAATTTAAAAAAGCAATTCATGTAATGCAATTACTCGACGAATAAAAATCAATCAACATTATGTTTTCATTGTGTGCTTCTTGTCCTCTTGTTTCTTCAACTTCCTACTCATAGATCTAAATATTCTGACAGTAGATTCTATATCCACCATCTGTTATCTCACTGGACTGGCAACAACAGGTCACCTGTAGTTCACTGTACATTTTAAATACATGTCTTCCTATTTCTGTCAGTATGTCAACGCACAAAGTTGAGCATGAAACTGTGGAAGCCATGTTGGAGCTGTTGCACTCATGGCTGCTTTAGGTTAGGTGTGTGTGTGTGTGTGTCTGTTGTGTCAGGGTCTGGCCTAGGAGCCCTAGGGGTCAGTGTGAGTGTAACTACATTGGACATGATGTCTCGTGTTCTTCAAATACCCTCTCAGACACAGAAAGAAAAACACCAGGCACAGAAACACGGGCCCTGTGGCATTGTGCAGGGCTTCAGCATCACAACCATCTCTGTCCTATGTTGTTGAGCAGATATGACCGTAGGTACGACAGCCGCCTGTTTACATTTTAACTGCCCTGATCTGGTGTCACTGGAAGGGGAAAGAGGAACAGCTCCTCTGTATAGCTTTAACTGGAACAAACACGATAATGAATGAACTATATTCTAACAGAGTAGGGGAATCAAAAATGAGTGGAGTGTGTCCGTTTTTACTGAACAAAAATAGAATAATATATGAAAACAAAACAACAATTGCAAAACACCAGTTCAAAAATCAACAGCAGGAACAGACCAAGCCCAGATCTGGCAGCCATTAGACAGGCTTATAGTGATCTCAGCATGAGGGATGGAGGAGTGCTACATAGCTGCTCAAGAATTCATTGTGAGCCAGAATTGGCAGCATTTAACAAATGCAGCTCTATTGCTTTTTCGTATGAACAAATAAACCTTATGATTCAGCGATATGCCATTCTAGAGAACGTACTGTCGCATTAGCAAATGATACGCTGCAAGAAAACATGAAAACACTTTTAATATAACAGACCCCAATGACTTGTGAAGATGACAACTCAATATTAAAGCACTCAGTTAAAATAAAACAGTAATGGCTTTCATAGGGCGTCCTTATGGGATGTAATGAAAGATCATCCAGCTATCAATAAAGTCATCATCATTCATCTTCTGCTCTCAATACAAGAGCTGACTCTGCCATTCAGCTTCGCTCTACTTTTACTAAAACCCATCCATTGTAAGCAAAAGAGCCAACGTCTGTCTGATTTATGATGCACTGTGTATTCCTCGGATGTTATAAAAGAGGATGTAATATCACAGGTTGTTGCACTAAATGGAATATCGACTCTGCTTCTCAGGCCCTGACAAACTTGAGGCAAAGAAGAAAAATTCTGGGAAGTTGCGAGACTTCAGACAGACAAATTGAATATTTATATCCCAAAGAGGTCATGACATAAGAGAGACAGGGTTTGATGCTTGCAAAACACATGAATGATTTATGTCCCACCAATGCACATCAAGCACAAAATGCATTCTAATTCACTGGAGTCCAGATGGTGACAGACAGCACCACGTTTGTGAATATATTATTTGCAACAACACAACACTGCCATTCAGCCTGCTAGCTCATGTATCCATATATGGCTCTCTACGTCATGGCTGGCGCAGCTGATGCCAGGATGACAGCGAGCTAATGATCCGTGAGGAGGATTTAACGCCAAATGGTAGCAAGCTTAGCTAGTTCTGCAAGCACACCAAACACAGCTTCTCATTCCAACTGCGGTGCGCATTCTTTTCCCCTGCCAAGCGTCACACTGTCACCTGTAGTGCAAAATGTGCGCGTCCCACTGCATATATATTCGCCAATAACGTTATGGCTGCGCAAAGGGATTCCCTTGCAGTAATTCTAACGTTACGAGATGCAGCTAAAGGTCATCTGAGTGGCTAGGGTTAACAGTCTGGCGGCGATAAATAATAGAAACGTTGCCGCAAATAACAGATGCGGATGTTACCGTTGACGAGCTAGTGGTTAGCCTGTCAATGACTGACTGTCAAGGTAAATGGGGAGGGGATAATGAGGGGTCTTGTGACAAGGATGCCCCGACTGGACTGTTTGTGAATCCCTCGGTGCGGCAGTTTGGCTAGCTTACTACCCGGTTAGCCACGGCTTTAGCTCGCTAGCCAGCCTCCCCCGTTCACTGCCAATATAACGCCAGTTAGCCAACTATCCAGCTAGCTAGTCAGTCGTTAGCCTCAATGGGTGTCATCTCGAGCGAATAATATCAAAATAAAATCTCACCGTGAACGGAATGTCATTCACGCTTCCCACCGAGTAGCAGCAGTCTCCGGGGTTCACAGCTCCCGTCAGCACCTGGTGCAGATGCATTTTCCTTATATTTTAGCAGCAGATGGGTTTTTTTTAATTATTTATAACGACGAGTCCACCCTTTCGGTTTCTCCATCTAGCAACGACCGGGAATTCCATCAGTAACATTAACGCTGTCCTCGGCCTGGCGGTGTCGACTGGCTCCACGGACGGCGGCTCTGCGGAGAATCTGTGTTCGATCCGTGTGAACGTAATTTCATCGGGTCCTGACATCCATTTAAACGCGCACAACTGGCCGTCCGTCGCCTCTCACTGTCAACACCATCCCCACGATTAATCGTGAGAGCCGAGGCAGCAGGATCTCTGCAGCGATCCTGACATGCGCGTTCCCGACGTTGTCCAGGCACGACTGAATATCCATAGATCCGCAACGCCTAGATCGGAAAACACAAACTCCCGAATTTACCTGAGCGCCTTTTTGCCCGTATTCCTAAACAAAATCCTACTTGTTCGCATTGTCGTGTCTTCTCATTAGGATGTCATAAATTTAGCTGCATACTTTGCCATCTTTCTTTCTGACACGCTGTACAGCTGTTCTACCACGTGTAATTCTATGTTTACGGGGTGCCAGTTTGTGGATTTGAGTTCATTGATCATATGTTGGGTCGGGGGTAAAATCAAAACTGATTGGGTAATAATTTTGTCAGTGACCGAAAATAAGTTATCAAACGAGAAAAGGCCGTGGAAATACAGTGCAGCAGGGCTCATGCTCGAGCAGAAACAAATTTATGGAGCTGTAATGTTTTGTCATGTGGTTCCCGACTGTCAACTAAAATAAGGCCTCATACTTTTCAAATCTGCTAAGGTCACACAAGTGTCAGTTCTTTGAAATGATGAAACAATGCTTCAGTAAGGCCATTGCTAAGAAGAAAAAAAAACATACATACAGTTTCTGAGATGAAAGTAAAAAGTTTACTAGGCAACTTTTATTCAGGATTGATTTTGGCATGTAGAGGTAAACTACTTTTATTATATTATTACCATTTACTTGATCAGAAGACATTTAGATAGGGGAAGCTAAAAATGCCACACATTTACACAAGTCCCAGCTTCTATTAATTGGAAATTTCCAATACAAGGAACCATAACTGATTTAATGAGCCATTTGTAGTGTCTCTGTGTCGCCGTGTGTACTTAGTGTGTACTTAGAATTGCATGGCTTAATCTTTGAGACAAGCATATGCTACTGGCATAATCAATTTTGGGGTACCTGGTTGATCCTGCTCTGGTGCTCAGGTAGCATAGTGTCTGTAAACAGTAAATGTAATGTGGATTACTTTAAAGGAAACTCCACCTTTACACAAAGTGTGGACCCAACCATGTTAGCCCAGTGATTAATTAGTAGAGAGCTCTTTTAATAAAAATCTTTTTTTTTTTAAAAATATCACAGGCAAGTGTGTTGCTCTTTGCTTGTCCCTTATGGGGTTTTGAGATTCACTGAGACACCTTAAGACACAGTAGTGAACAATGATGAGGTTGAGCAAGACCTGGCTGGGTTTTCACCTCCTTATCTCCTCTCATTCATCACACTGATGCGATTTACTGGAACATATCACCATAACAATGTTTATCCTTTCCCCCCCTTTTGTAATCCCTTTTACACATCCATTGTAAAAACTTCATTGTCTGTAGATAAATGATGAGAAGGATCCATGTGGGTGATACACAGCCGGCCATCATGGCACTGGCCTAGTTATTTAAGCCACACTGACATCATCAAGCAGGGCCTCGCTGCCAGCCACCATGACACACAGGACAGCAGAACAGAAAACAGCGAGGCAGTAGCCCAGAGAGAATGTGACACATACGCATAAACAGTGTCAACAACAATGGCGGGGCACACTCATCATGTTGCATGTGGGTCTGTCCATTTAGCATTCGGTGACTACCATTTTTTGAGCTGCGAGTGTCAGACTTTACAGCTGTTCTGTAATCATAGATAGGCTACCGTGACTGATGCATGACACGAGGTCCTACAAAGGAGAGTAATATGTTTGCTGAGTGAGGAGCTAAAAAAAATGGCCTGGCTCAAGAAAACTGAAGATTTTAGCATTTAAAAGTGTAGACTAACTTAAAAGTCTGTATAATTTCTACACTGTTCAACCAGGATGTGACAGTTCTTTGTAAGCCGTTATAAATTAGCAGCATGGATGACTGTGTAGCATTATGTAACCCAGAGAGCCATCCGGTAAATTGAAATTCAGTGAAATCTTGCCAGAAATCTGCCTCTTTCAGCTCCTTTGTCTTTGGATCATTTTAAAGGGCAGACTTGCTGTGACTAATACTATGAGTGCTTCCCTTCAGGCTGCAGCTTTCACTTTTGACTGAAGGAGAAATCTACCTAATAAATCTGTGTTAAAGACAGGTTGTACTTCTCACCTGTTTCATTAACCCAAAGGGAACTACATGGACATTTTCACACAGATCCCCAGCTAATTTCTTCACGTGCAGCCTGCCTCTGCTGGTTATTCCTGAGATGATGGAAGACATCCACTTTAGATTATTAGGAAGCAGTGAATTCAGCATCGGACATGTGCAGTCGCCAAGAATGCTGAGATCATTGCACTGAGAATAGAGCCAACAAAGAAGTATATTGGGGGCTCTATTGCTGCAGTGTGGCTGTAGTCTGTGAAAAGAAGAGTGTATTTAGAGCAGGAGAGGAGCCTCATGCAAAAGTGTGTATAGTAGGTGTGCGTGAGGGAGATAGAGGCAGAGAGGGTGGACACTGTGAGTAATAGCTACTGGATATTGCACGAGGGTGGGAAGGCAGTTGGTGCAGTGTTTGTGGTCCCTCCGGTGCCATTGGGAGAGAAGGCCTTGATCTACAGAGAGTAGAATTAAATGCATTATAGATTTTCTCATTTCATGGATGGCTGCTGGCTGGAGGGAGTTCCAGTCTCGCCCTGAGGTGCGAGACATTCAGTTCCCCGGGACAAAAAATGTAACGGAGCTTCTTCACAATCCTAAATGAATAAATCAGTACATGCTGTTAAATTATAATGAATTATGATGTTTCTGTGTTTGCAGCATGAACGCCTTAATGCATATACACAGGTAAAAAGTTGCACACGGTGGCATCTTGTGTCTTTGAAGTGAGGAAACTTTACGCTGATGTGTCAATCAGTGTTCAATTTGAATATCTGAGGATCGTTTTTGTTTTTTTTGGGGTTTTTTAAAACTATTTTTACAACCAATAGAAGCATTATTCATGCTGTGTGTTTTGGCTATTTGTGATTACTGGCATGCAAATTTTGCCATGTCATCATTTCAAATGAATTAGGCCTTAATTAGCAGAGAGCAAATGATTCCAAAATTATCCACTAATTATCTGAAAATGCTACAATTATGAATAGAGTTAAAAATGACAAGATACACTGGTGAGAAAATGCACGTCAGCCCTTTGGAATCACCACAGCCGACCACTTTCTGCATTAATTGGTCATAAAATATCATCTGAGCTTCATCTAAGTCACAATTAGACAACACATCACACTCAAGTCATTGAACCATTAAACATCTACAGTTCGATCTTTAGCAAACTTCAGATATGCATGTATTTTTTGGAGAGTAGTTGCTTCTTTCATGGTGTCCTGACATGAACACCAGGCTCCATTCACCCACGCACCATGATTTGCATATGGGAGACTCATAAACAGAGACGCTAACATGCTCCAGTGATTCCTGTAAGCCTTTAGCTGTTATTTCCCCTTGTTAAGAATTTCATGTTGTGCTTTTTGAGTCATTTTAGCAAGGGAGAGCCACAGCACTAAATAGCTTCCGTTCCCCTATAGACAATTTGTCAAACTGTGATGAACATCTAAAGTCTCTGAGATTACTTTGTTACACTTTCCAGCTTCCAGCTTTATGCAAATCAACAATTAGAATTATTCTGAGATTTCTTTTTTATTTGCGAGGCGTGGGTCACATTTCCTTCTTGTGAATAAAAAACTCAAAACCTTTGAGAGTTACGTAAAGAACACTGTAAAAAAAAATAAATCTGTAATTTTAGTACATTTTTCCACTTTTTTTCTGTATGTTTGAAATGTTTTTATGTAAGTATGTTTTAAAATTGCAAATATCCTTAATTAAACATTAGTAATACGAAAATAGACACAATCTCATGGCAAACTAAGGCTAGAAAATGTATTTTAATTATGGAAAATGACTATACTTTCATGAGATGGTTATTTTACAGTATTGTTTGGCACCCCAACTGCTCAAATATTATGTTTTTTGTTTGTTTGTTTGTTTGTTTGTTTGTTTTTTACAGTGTAGCTATATCCTACACTCTTGTTTCATTGACTGGCTAACTCCAGTAGCTTTTGTTGAACCCCAGATAAATAAAAGAGGCAATTATACCTTTTGCCACCAACGTCAGAATGTTTACACGTTATACAAGAACAATGCAACTATCTTTGTGTTATTAGCTAAAATAGATTGTATTTGTTCATAATTGTAACTTTGACAAAAAGCTG
>OMNN01012310.1:6459-24165 GCA_900302755.1 Chromis chromis
CTGATTATTGATTTGTAGGAAATTTACAGTTTTGGCCTGATTTTTTACAGTCAGTGTGTAAATTATTTAATTTACAGGTTATTTTACTAGATATGTATAATTTAACAAATTAGAATTAGGATTATTATACTGATTAATTTAGTATTAGTATACAGATTGTTGATGTGGAGGAGATTTACAGTTTTGGCCTGTTTTTTTTGGTACTATTGACATTTAAATGGATACTTTTTTCTGTGATTTTATTAGATATCTGTAATTTAACAAAACAAAAAATTTGTAAATTAACCGTTTTTAAATTTTTTATTTATTTTTTTTTTTTTTACAATTTTCAATGTTATATCTGTTAAAATAAGATTTTTATTAAGTGAAATCCATAAATAAAATTGTACAATTTTAGTGTCAAATGTGGTAAAAATATGAATTACCATTTATGCAAATACAGATTTTTCCTGTGGACACTATTTACAGTTTTGGACTGCCTTTTTTGTTAGAGTTAACATGCAAATGAATACTTTTTAAATGAGATTTTAGTAGATATTATCTGTAATTTAACAAAACAGTAAAAGCAACAATTTTTAAACTAATTTTCAATATTTTATTTTTAAATATCTGTAAAATATTTTTTGAAATAATTTAAAAAAAACAACTAAAAATTTTTTATGGTCATATTGTATAACAATGCATTACCATTTATAAAAATACAGATTTTTAATGTTGACATTCTTTATAGTTTTGGCCTGATATGTTTTTTTAATGGTTAATGTTTGGATTGATATTTTTTCTGTGGTTTTAATAGTAATTATGTGTAATTTAACAGAACAGGATAAATCTATAAAAATAACAGTAAATTGTTTAAAACTTAAAAAACATTAAATCTTTACAGTGTAATGTTCTAATATAACTTTACCTACTTTTAGCTACTAATAAAGAAACAAAACAAGCAGCTTTCGAGTCTTAACATTGTTTTATTGACACGCTGCCTCGATCCGACTTGTGACCTTTCACTTTCAGGCTCGTGTCAGCGACCCGACGGGCCTCGATGTTGCTTAAAAGCTGAATCGTGACTTGTACTTTTTTTTCCTGACAAAACACCCGGTCGGATCTGATTACCTAATCACCAACAAGTTTACAGCTGCGAAGGCCTGAGTCGCACAGCGAGGGCCTCGTTAGCTTCCTCTAAAACACAGTAGCTCGGGACGGTCTGTCTTCGGCTCTGCTTGGCATCCACCTCGCGCAGGAATGTTTAACGCACACACACATTCGCTGTTGTCCTGCTCGACTCTTGGCAGCCGAGGCCGGAGTGTGGGCGGCTGAGTTTTCATGAATCCGAGGCCTTCCCCTCTTCCCTCCCTTCCTCCCTCTTTTTTCCTCCCTCCTTCCCCCTCTGTTCAACATGTCTCCGGTTTCAGCGTTAGCGCGGCGCTAATGCAGTGTGGATGGTAGCTGAAGCATTGTTAAAGTCAGCTGGGACTGTTTCCCAATTTGCTATATTTAACCCAGTGAGCTGGCGTGGAGCTGACACTCTCACGCAGAGTGTGACGTCGAGCCGTGACATCACCGGCGTGCAGCTTTTGACTCATTACACGCTAATTTCACCGACTCCCTGTGTTTTTTATTGACCGTGTCTTTTAAACTGCACCCTTTCTGCACCACATTCAACTTTTTTCACCACTTTTTTTTTTTTTTTTTGCCTCCTTGTCCCTGAGTCCCTCCACACACACTCATGCACAAGCTCTGGATGTTTTTGATTTGGGGCGGCTGCGACCACATTCCCTTCCTCCCACGCTTGTTCACATGTTCTGCAGGAACACACACACTTTCGGCAGTTTTCTCAAACCTACTCCGTGCAAATTCAGAAACTTTGAGCTGCTTGAAATGCACGTACATACTTAAAAGACTCACCTCACCTGCTAAGAAGGTACTTACCTTGTTGAGGGCCTTCATGTTCACATTTCAGCCCTTAAATATTATTTTATTTTTTGCTTTTTTATTTTTCCTTCAAAACTCAGATATAGAAATCTTAGAGAGCCTTCATTCTCTAATAGTCGGCTCTTACAACAAGGACATTTCCACTTATTCACTCCTTGCAGCTGCTCAGTAAAGCCACTGTCTTCCACTCACTGCACAGAGTAGCGTCGAATATTGCTCAGCTTGCCTGTGGTTGATTTTTTTTTCTTTGAGGGCTTTTTTGTTCCAGTTTTCTGGTGATGTGACGCAGGATGGATGGATGAAAGAAAGTGAGGTGACATGTGACAAAGGGCATTCAAACCCACACTGTTTTGTACTTTGCCCTTCAGCCAACCCACCTGCTTGTTGGTGGTTGTTGAAGGAGATGAAAAAAAATAAAGCTACATCTCACTGCTCAGCATTTCTAAATTTACAATTTAGCTTTACTGTTTTTGTGTGTATTGACATTTTACAGACATACAACATAGATTTTGGTTGCATGGTAATGGTACAATGAACAAGCAGTGGCCTCTAACTTACTGCACTTGTGTTGAGAGCAGAAGTCATTGAGTCATGGATAGAAGAATAATTAATTTAACTATTTTTCAACTTTTTTTGAGTATAAATAGGGAAGTTGATGTTCTCAGCTTGCAGCTTCTCAAATGTCTGGATTTGTTGCTTCTCTTCCTCTCTAACAGAAAACTCAGTAACTCTGAGGTTTTGGACTTGCTGATGAACAAAACTAAACATTTAAAGATGAACATTTCAAATAGTGGGTATAGACTGATCAAAGGCTATTATATTAGGCATATTAGAGAGCATAACTTTGTTTTTTAGGGCCATACAGATATAAGAAAACATATTTTGGTGAATATTATTAACATTCTTATTATTTTTTACTTCACATTTGTGGACGTTTTTTTTGCTCCCGTCACATTTTTACTCACTGTGGGCTCAATTTTTGTCTCGTGACTGTTGTTCGCAGCTGAGTCATTAATGGCTTCTCGGTTGCACAGAGTACACAGAATTTTTTGTTTTTTACAGAACCTAATTAGAGAAAACAGTTAATTATTGGTGATTTTTTTTAAACGAGTCATGTGATTTTGATGAAATATTTCAACTTTAAGATTAGATTTGATCACGTTTTCTGGTAGAACAGCACCGAAGATTAGTTCAAGGACCATCGGAAAGTGTTCAGTTACAGTAATAAATTGTGTCACTTAAGCATTTAAAAAAAAAAAAAAAAACCCTAATACCTTAATACCATACAAGCCTTTTTAAGTTGTAGGTGTGTTTTAGGTTCAGAGAGTTAAACATGTAACATTTTGATAAAGATTGCTTAAATGTGGCTTTTAAAAAGTTGTTACCGAGACATGAAATTACATTTGCTCTGTTGTGGATAAACGTTGTGATGAAGATGCTGTTTTGCTTATTTATCATCCAGCATTCACAGCAATACTGGAATATCTGCAGTAAGTTTATAGTAGTTGTTATTTTTGCTGCATTGGAGATGGTTTGAATGCAGCCTGGCACTTTCTATTGATAGATTTAAGTGCAGTTAAAGTGCCTTAAAGCGACACTATTACTCCATAATTGTTGTTGTATTATTAGGCCAACAAGGGCAAACATTAGATTTACATCAGTGAAATACTCCGTCGGGTATGTATTTCATAGGATTAACCAACCAATGAAGTAAAACATTCTACTTCTTACAAATGGTAAGTTAGATGTCATAAAACACAAGCTTGCATAGCTTTGTTGCTGCATCTTTAGCTGGTCCGGTCTCACCTGTAGCTCATGGTGGCTAATGCTAACTGTCTTTTCTCCACTTTTGCTGTGTTTTAGCATCAACCATCATCTTTTAGCAGCAGCAGAACTTACACAGTCTCACTGAGCAGACAGGCAACCAGCACTGTTGTCTTATCGCTGCCCTGTTGTTTGGATTCTGTCAGAAGGCCGCTCGCTGTCTCCTCTGCATACAGTAGTTAGTGTCGTATTAAAGAAGCTGCATCTGAATGGGAGCTTGGATTTTACATTATTGATAGTAGAGTGTTGGGAAGCCATCTTTGTTCCTTTCACACAAACAGTAACCCGGTAAAATATGGATGAGGTGGTTATCAGAGATGCCCTGGTCCACTGTGATCCACCACCACAGTGTGTGAACTCATGTGCATAACATTCCCCACAGTGTATTGCAAATGTAAATGCAAAGATTTCCACTTCCACAGTGAAGACTGAATGAGCAGTTTGATCATCTAACATTGTTAATTGTTGTCAAGTCCATCTGCACACTAGCAGGAGCAGCGCAGAGCTAAATTAGAAACAGTCTCAGCCAAGCACTTGTTAATTTTGGCATTTTTTTCTTAAATACCAGCACTTAGTGAGGTAAGTGACCTCCAGTTAGGAAACTATTCTACAGCCAAGCAGGGTTTCTGAAATAATGAACATCGTAAGTAAGTCCTAAAGTCGACCTCCCGCTGTCAAAAAACCTTAATTCCCACTGCCTGTTCAGCTAGAATAACAAACGAGAACAGTGAACATGTTGTAATGGATGCATGCACATAAGGAGTATTTGCTGAAGGTTGCAGTCAAATGTTAGCAAGAAGAAGTTCAACATCCACCGTGAGGCAGCAGAAGTTGCCACCAGTTTCATAACTCACTATTTTTATTACCCCTCCAAACCCCAAACCAGTTTCTGGGTGTCTTTTTGCTCCTGTCACATTTTTTTTCACTGTGGGTTCATTTTTCACTGCAATATAAAGTCCTGCACCTCTATGGGAACAGAACAGCCACGAAGAAGGAGGGATGACACAGTTACACTGCCATAAATCATAAATAAAGGAAAAATGAAATGGAATCAAATGCACAACATCTTGCTAAGTGTCCAGGTGTTACAAATAATGGAAAAAAAATGTCTCTACAAGATGAATAGCTTGTCAAACCTGCCGGTGGATTTTGGGGTTCAGAGGGTTCATAAGAATTAAAGGAGACGGCATATTTGGGAATTTAATACCAAATACGGCCTCTGGATTAAAAACATATTTCTAATGCCTTTGCTCGTCACTATTTCTCCCTATTCGGTCATCGATTAAACAAGTAAACATACCAATAAAACCACTGCAATAAGCAAAATAAAAAACACCCACTTGTCAGTGATTATTATATACTGATGATACCGATATATGAGTGAATAAGCAGCTTTTAACTGTTGTAAATGCTAATTGCGAAGTCTAGAAAGTTAGCCAGTTTACACATGTAGTTCCCAACCAGTGGGGTGCGGCCCTCTGAGGGGTCACATGCTAAATTAAAGAGGTCATGTGGCAGAAGAACTCCCTTTGTATACTGTTTTTTTCTTGTTATTCCTTCCAGTGTTTACTTGAAATACTGGCCAATTTGACCTTTTTAGGCATCTGGTGGTTATTTAAACCATCTTTAGTGGAATCAGAGTCCCAATTGCTTATTTGTGGCGAGCTAGAAGCTAGAAACATCTTTAACAATGCCATTGAAAGACTTATGTGCTTTTATGCAAAATCATGACCTGCAAACTACCAACTATAGTTAAGAAGTGCTGTGTTTCTCTCTGAAGTGTAGTGAAATAGAAATATGAAGGAGCAGAACCTCACCTTCATATTTATATCTTATTTATCTTGCATCTCATGTCCATTTTCCGTACTGTACATACTATGAACATGACTTATACATTTTGGTTGTTCACATATCTTGCATACTACATTCCGTGTTAATCCTGCTCATATATATGTTAGCACATTCATACTGCCCACTTACGCATTTCTTATTGGACTGCACTTTTACTGCTTCTTTTGCACTTCTGGTTTGACGCTAAATAGCATTTTGTTGTCTTAGCAGTTTTACTTTAAATAAGTGCCTTTAGATTGTACTTAAATACAGTACTTAGATGTAGAAAAGTGCATATAAAGTGAAAAACATGGTAACTAGTGAGGAATTATCACTCAAACGTTGATGGCTAGTTTTCAAGTTCTTGTGACCTTCCTGTTACTCTTTTGTCTGTTTAACCTCAATCAATCAGAATCAGTAAAAAAAGAGAAAACCCCTCCTCCTAAATCATTTGTTCCTCCTTCGTTTTTCCTTCTTGCTCCTTCATTTCCATCCATCACTCTTTGACCTCTGATAATTCCCAGCGAGGATCCTTTTCATGTTTTCCTCTCCGCTTCACCTTCTCTCTCCTCCTCACCCCTTCTGTTCCTACCTTCCATTTGACCTTTCATCATTTTTCAACCTTGTAATCTTCCCTCCCGTCTCTCCTTTCCATCGCTCGGACCTACCACTGCTTCTATCCCCCCCCATCCCTCTCTCCATCTCTTTGCTCCTTGTCTCCGATGATCCCTGGTTCAGTCTCGGCTAGCAGGCTTAGCGCTCTAAAGCTCTCCCAGCGCAGGTCGGTGGCAGGGAGAAATCCTGTGCTAAGAGGGAATTACCTACCACACAGACTCCTGCAGCACACACAGGCTTTTACTGTACAACTTAACCTGCAGATTCTTCATGCTAACAGCACACACAAGCTTATTTGTTGGTGTTTTTCTGTTTTGCACGAAAACCTGCATCGCCTGCCTCTTTCCTCCTTTGTTCGATGACATTTGTTGTTCTTTCTCTTGCTGGCCGGATCCCCTGCACCTTCCTATTGAGCCAGCGTCATGAATTTTTTATGAATGTTTGCGTGTGCAAGTGTGTGCGGGGGGCCCTCAGCTGCATCAATAGCCATTAGTGCAGCAGCTGGGGTAATTGTGCCACAGTGGCTGCAGTGCAGGAGGGGAAAGAAAAAAAAAACACATTATCTGATAATACTGCAGAGGGCAATAAGGAGGAAAAGATGGAGCCGAGGACACAGTGGGGCAGAGCAGGACAGCGTGAGGGAGGATATTAACTGTGTGCCGGGACCGTTAGCGACACGGTTGCTATGCTACTCTCTGATAACTGATTTATACCAAGTGATTGCAGGCTGGAAATCCTGCGGCGGTTCAGAACTGAGACCTACATACATGACAACGATTGTCTGGTGTGACTGTTACTGTTGCGTTGAAGTCATCACAGTGAAAGCATAAATGTCAGCAACTCGGAGATTTTAGTTTGCGTTTGTTCTCGAGGTTCATATGAAAGTTCTTGAAATGTAGATTAAATAAAATGTGTAAGAATAGGATGCTGTCGGTTATGCTACTGACTAAGGATCAAAATCATCTGTTTGTTGTCCCATTATCAACATTTCCTGAAAATTTCATCAAAATCCGTCCATAACTTTTCAAGTTATCGTGCTAACAAACAAACAGAAAGAAGTAAAAACTGCATTTTTGCATCCAAGATGTCTCTTAATGTTATGTATGTATCACAAACCTTGTTGTAAATCCTCTGTTTGAAATGTAGCGATAGAAAGTAGGGTGTACCGTGGTTCCACAAGATACAAAAGACAGCAAAAACCTCTATTTTCTGCATGCATGTCAGAAAATGTAGATTAGAGACTCCACCTGGTGGTGCCACCAGGTGGAGTATCTTCCTGTTTAATACTGTAGGAATACGAGCAGTTCCGTGTTGGCAAGCAGAGAGCATTGTAGTTAGCAGTGGGCACCATGACAAAGACTCCTGTGATGGTTAATGTCCTCCAGCCAGAGCTTTTCTAACTATTTTTAAGTTTCTCACAACAACTTGTGCTCTTCCTTTCTGACACTTGTATGGCGGCAGATACAAACCAAAAAATTACCTTAGATTGGTGCTAATATTGATCACTAACATGCTTCAATCGGCCCCGATCCATGACGTTGGCTTGAGACATCCCTACGACCGATGCAAGACTGTGTTACCAGATCCTGAGTTCTGTTTTTGGCCTTATTTAGCAGAAAATGTCAGTAAAACAAGAAAGCCAATCACCATCTATCTTTGAGTGTCTTGAAAAGCGCTATACAAGTATTATGCATTATTGTTATTGTTATGTACTTAGAGATAATGTGGCTATCCCAAATATCGGTAAAATGTGTTGTGATCATGTAAATTTTAGCCTCCCCAAGTGCTTTTATTCCGGAACGTCATGCATCCTTCAGCTTCCTTCATGACTGAGAATCCACCGCCAAGTTGTAGACGGATGAAGGTTGGGCGATCTGATGATCTGATATCGTGGACGGTCTGAATTTGGCACAAGATCTTATTGCTAATATAATGGTATGTCTCCTTGAGAATTCAACTTGGTAAATAATTCAATTAAAGTAAAGTAAAGGTAAAAATCTGGCAGCAAAGGTGCCAGAAAAAATACAATAATAAACAGTGGAATACTGTCGAAAACTATAGAAAAACAGTGAAAATAGCAGCAATTATCTGTAAAATCATGTATTTTTTTGTTGCTAAATAGAATAAAACGGTGTAATTTTATGGAGATTTGTAAGTTGGACCTTTTAGCCTTGAGCTGAAATGACAGGAGACGGTATGCACAATGAATCACATGAGCTCAATTAAATCAGTTTGCAGCAATGTTATTCAGATTGTGGATTGTGATTTGACTCTAAAAAAAAACATCGTAAATTGTCATCTGATCTTTTGGCCCCTACAGGGAGGGCGGAGAATTTAAGGGCTAAAAAATGAGAGCTGTCAAATGAGATCTCACAGAACGGTGTCTGTGGTGGAAAAAGATCAAATCTCCAAGAGATAACGCTTCACAAATGCAGCACATGCTCAGTGTGTTGCTACGCTGCCTAATTTGACAAAAGTAAACTAAGGAGTAAACATGTATAGCAAATACAGATGTGAAACACAGATCCAGATGTGCTGCCCCCTTGTTGTTTGCCGTGTCTCTGCCGGCTCCCTGTTTCGTTCGGTTGAGCTTGTTTTGGTCGGTGATGGGTTGTTTGGTGGAGCTGAATGCTCCGTCAACAGCCCGTCTGCAGATCACTTCCTGAATGGAGCCGAAAATAGCAGCAGCAACGATCACAACCAAGGAAACGTGCCAGCTGCTCTTTTCTAAACCACACTCACTTTCTGCCCTCGCTCCCTCTGCTTGGATATTAACTGGATTTTATCAATACCGATGCCCGTATCCATCTGTCAGCCAAGAGTTATTCAACCCTGTTTACTTTGCTTTTTGGGTTTCAAATCAGAAATCATTTGTTTATTAGAAAAGATGAGTAACAGTCGAGATGTGCTGACTACAAAGGGGTACTTTTGCACCGACATAATAATAATAATAAAAAAAGCTTTGGTTAAGAAGATTCTTCCTCCAGATGAAGTCTGTGAAGCTACCTGGAAAACAAAACACACTTTTGTTTGCTGTCAGTGACTCATTGTCTTTAGACAGTCAACAGAAAAACAAATGAATAAAAGCACCAGGAAGTTATCTACAGTGTTCTAAAACAGAAAGAGATGACAGGGAAATGTACTGACATTAGAAAATATCTACCAGAGAGATCAAGAATATAGTTATAGGAGAGCAAAAAGTCACATTAGTGATTCATTAGATGCACAGGTGGTTATTTGTTGTGTTTTTTTTAAAAAGGTATATATTTTACATTTCTGTATATAGGCGATGGATGTAGCCATTATGAAGTCGCCCACTGGTTTGTTGAATGCAGTTTTGAGGCCAAGGCTGTGTTCCAGATCACATACTTTTCATTTTTACGTTGTTTCTAGCATGATAACACACACAGTAAAAAAATAATTAAAACAATTTAAAAGCAATTTTTTTACTGTTTTGCTGCAGTGTTACAGATTTTCCCTGTTTTGTTCCTGTCATAACTTTGAATCAACATTTTTCCAAGTGCCTCCAGGTGTCACCAATCCTGGAGAAAACTTTTGCTCTATATACTACAGATGTTTAAATTTTAAAACCTCTATAAACTAGGCGCTTTGACTGTACATCAACTCTACAATTTAATTTAGCAGACGCTTTTATCCAAAGCGACGTACATAGGTAGGTAGGCGGGGCAGCATTAAGAACCTTGCCTAAGGGTTCTCACTGGATACCTGCGCCCTGACCAGAATTTGAACCACCGATCTCCCATGCCAAGGACCAAGCACCGCTTTGTTTTTTTTACAGAATCTGGTGCAAACTGTTTATTTGTGGTGTTAAAAAAAAAAAAAAGAGAGACATGTGAAATAAAGTGATTTTGATAAAGTAGCACAATTTTAATCATTTTTTTCCAATGGAACCACACATCACAAATGATTAGTTCAAGGACCGTTGGAAAGGAGAAAATCAGACGATTCTTTCTCAGTTTTCAGCTATGATAAATGGTGTAGTGTTGGTCATTTCTTGAAAGATAACATGCCTTTCAAACCTGATGGCATATTTTGTGGTTCAGATCTGTAGGTTATAGGTCAGGTAACAAATCTTTGACTGGATTTGACTTGGAGATAATTGCGGGTTGGTTCTGGTTCTGAGCTTTTCAGGTGCAAGTGAGTGCAGGTTTGCAAAACTGGACCAGTGCAGGTTAAGAATATTTATTACCATGTGGGTGCAGGTCACTCTCCTCTATACCCACTTTCACCCTGTCTCTCACTATCATTAAAAATGGGGAAAAACTCCCCAAAAAATACTTTAAAAGAATATTTATTGGTGAGCTTTCGGGCTGCTTTAGTTAAGTTTGCACAGAACCAGGCTAGCTGTTTCCCTTTGTTTCCAGTCTTCATGCTAAGCTAAGCTAACCGGCTATAGTCATCAAATTTAAAGAACTGTTCCTGTAAAATGCCCATAGAAAAAATGGCAGTTGTGTGTCTTAAATCAGACTTGCATGTTCTGTTTTCCCATGTTTCCATGCTGTAGCTGCTTCGTCACGATTGCGATGCAGAGAATGTAAACAGACGGCACTGACTGGTGCGTCGCTGCATTCCTGCTACAAATAGTGACCATGCTGGACTGTAGTGGAAATTCCTTTCGACGCTGTTGTGCAGTTTAATAACAATGAATTTGACATGTGGTGGTTGTATTGTTTATCTGGATCAATTAGGATTCAGTATCTGCGTCTCTGAGAGCATTTCTTTCTGTCTGTTACAAGCTCTGTGACCTGACTTGACTTCTTACTTCTCTCAACTCTCTCTACAGTGTTTTCCTCTTATTTCCATCACTCTTCTAGGCTGATTCCTTTCACCCTGCCTCTTCCTCACTTCCTTCACTGTCATCCTTGTGCATTTCCCACCATATCCTCATCCATTTGCTCTCCTGTTTCCCCTCTTTCTCCTTCACTTTGCCTTCCAGTCTCCTCTGGCAGAGACGTTGGACTCGGCAGATGTTTGCGTCGCTCTCTGCTGTCACAAACTGTTGGCTTCCACGCTACGCACTGGAACTCACAGATTTGAGTGCTGAGTTGTAAAAATAGCCGAGAAAAAAAACTACATTTCCCTGAAGATTTTGAGCAGATTTGGGTCAGACGTGCTGTGATTTTTCTTTTTCTTTTTCTTTTTTTGTCGAGCGAGCTTTGTGGAGTTTAGCAGCTTAAAGCTCAGCTGAAACTCTTTAGTGATAATGCCCTAAAAGTCTTTCGTCTGTGAAAACTTGTAACAGTTTTAAGAAATGCAGCGCAGGGAAGAGCAGTGATTATGCTCTTTTCAAGCCTTGTAATTGTCACTTTTCCCACTTTGTGAAAAAAAAAAAAACAGAGCAAGTCTCGGATGCTTGTTTTATTTTTGGCTTGTTGACAGTTAAGGAGCCATTGAGTTTTTTAATGGAGACTTAATGACTGCAGCAGAAAACATAAGAGAGGAAGCCCCCCGAGGATCCTGACTGTCAGCCGCCGGAGGTCCCCGGAGAGATGGAAAAGTCCTAATCTTTGTTGTGCACATACGCTAAATATTTTGGAACATTAACAGTATACTTTCCACACCATTGCTTTTCCAGTTCATTACACCTGTGTGCAAATGGGGCTGGGGGAAAAAAAACACACACAACATGTCATCTGCTTTCAGCGTGCTGACAGAAGAAAGAAGTACTCTCTCGGTTTTCTTAAGCTGTGCAGGAATCAGGTTCCCGGAATGAACTTTATACTTCAGATGACAGAGTTTCAGACACAGTAAAGGAATCACAAATGCAAAGCGTGTTTTTCATCTCTGCTGCATGATCACAGAGTTACACGAAAGCATGTAAACTTCTGTTGACATTCAAACTGCTGGAACTTGCAATTAGCCCTGATTTGGGATTCACTGGGAGTCATGTCGGCTGGGTTCTCTTGTTTCATGTCATGATAACACACAAACTTTAAAGAATTAATGACATTTTAAATAGTTTTTAGCTGTAATGTTTTGAACAACTGGCTGTTATTTTTACAGAAAAAAGTATTAATTTAAATGCTAACCCTTAAAAAACAGACCTGTACTGTAAATAATGTCCACATCAAAAATCTGTATTTTTACAACAAGTAATGTTTGATGGTAGAATTCCACTATATTTTACTGTATTTAATAGGGGTGTAATGGTACACAAAAATCACGGTTCGGTATGTACCTTTGGTACGGAAGTCACGGTACGGTTCGGTTCTCAGTTAAGGGGAAAAATGGAAAAAAAAAAAACTTGTCAACTTGTTTTTCTCCTTTTTCGTACTTCACCGGGAAACCGAAGTGATCCCAAATGGGTGATTTTATTGACAGCGGAGTGTCTTTCAGCTCTGGCTTCTCTTTTTTAAAGTATTTTTGGGGGGAGTTTTTCCCATTTTTATTGATAGGGAGAGACAGGGTTAAGGGGGGTATAGAGGAGAGAGACATGCAGCAAAGGGTCTTGAGCTGGACTCGAACTCATGACCGCTGCTGGCGACCTGCGCCCACATGGTAATGCCTTAACTTAGTGAGCTATACGGCAGCCCGAGGGCTGGCTTCTTGTTGTTAGCCTTAGCCATCCCATTCGCTAGCCATACAGACTAGGCTTATAACAGAAGCGCCGGCAGGAGAATAAATGGTCTGTCACATCCTGTGGTCCACTGGAAACTCCTACTTGTTTTTAGTTCCGCAATACTGTGCAACTGTGAGACGGAGAAGGTCCGCCACAACTGTGGGCGCTATGAGGTTTTAAGTTTCGCATTTAAAACAATTCTGTACATTGCCCATTCTTAATAGTCTTAAAATTTTACTGTACTTCTGGTTCCTGAACTTAACCAAACAGTGATTGGTTAAATGTCACAAGTAACAGCCAATCAGCACTGCAGGACAAAGCAAAGGCATTTCAACAAAGTTTTGTGTTTGAGTTTGCAAATTTGGACACCAAGATTTTCATTTTTACTACAAATCTATATCAAATACTAGTAAATCCATATCAGTTGACCTGCACCAAAAACCAAAGACTTTCATTTTTAGTTTCTAATTACATCAAGAAAACTAGCAAATGAATACGTCTGATAAGCTGGAGCTGAAGAGTTTTGAAAGTTTTGCTTGAAAAATGACTTTAAAGGATTAATCAATTATCAAAACAAACTAATTTCCATGTGGCTGTCTTATCATTTAATCAGCTAATTATGGCAGCTGTAGTTTTTTCAAGAAGTGAATTCTCAAATTGGCTCTCTGAAACAGTTTTCTTGCTTTTAAAATGTGTAAAAGTGTCATTTGCATCCAATGTTCTAGTTCATTTGGCTGCAGAAATGTATTTTAAAGATGTGTTTTGGAGGTGCCGGTGTAGACAGTAATGGCACATTTTATAATACTGAACGTGGCATTTGCTGCCGTTTATAAAGCTGTTCAGTGAGAGTTAGAGTCGAGCTGAGAGTCTCTCTGCGGAGGTTAGAGCCGGGCAATATGGCAACATATCCCACAAAATTGCATTAATTTGTCAGCTGTCAGAGATTTTGGCAAAATGAGTCTGTGTAGTCTCAAAGAGCTGCTCTTAATCTTGTTTTATTCATAAACAGGGTCCCAGCTGATTTTCCGGAAAGCTCACTGTATCCTAATATATATTCTGTCTCCTAACTGCAGTCACAAGGTTTTTTCTCATTTTCTTGACTCTGAGCAAGATCATCGTCCTTTCAAGGTCACTGCACTAAACTACACGACCCCTGTGACTAATCGTCTTCATATTCGTAGCGGGAATTGCAGTGAAATTGACTTTGCTTTTTGTTTAGATACATTTCCAAACAAGCGCATGTGCAGCAAACTACACTGTTGCCCTTTATGTCCTCACAGAAACACCTGATGTAGGAGCTGCATTGGGACAGATAAATCGGTCTTATCTCTCAAACCTAAAGGCCAGTCAGAGAGGGACGCAGTGACGACATGCAGATTTCAAAATGCTTCTCGGCGAGCTCTGACTGCGATAGATCTGAGTGGTCAAGACGGCCACACTCTCTGTTATGGAGGCTTTTCATTCTGCTGCATAATCTGCACTGATTATCAGACTTGAACGATCCGAGCATCAAAGTGATCCAGCTGAGGTTTGTACGTAGGAAAGTTTCACAGACTGCGACCCTGCAGCCTCCAGTGTGGAAGATACTGTAAAATCAGTGAAGAAGAGATCTAGAGGGAGATTTTTGTGACTCAGGATGCGAATTTTAAACAGTTTCCTTAACAGACAGTCGGCCATGTCAACAATTAATAATCGATTAATCACTGAAATCTATTACAGTCTGTGTTTTTTACCACGCTGAACCACTGACATTTAATGTTCAATGACAAATCAGTGCAGTTACACTACAAATTTGAAGATGAAGCAAATACCAGGTTACTGAATTATGAATTAAACTGCAAAAAAAAAATGAACGATTTAAAATTGATATTTGACGATTGGCCCAACAAAATCCAAAGTATCGAACGCAGCAAACAAGCTTCAGTCTTCCATAGTAAATAACCTGTAACGCTATTAATCTTTTTACAGCAGTTTGATATCAGAATAATTCTCATAGCTTATCTAAACGATGGTACGACTTGTTCACTGTAGTTAATCCAGCTGCTGCAAACAGCTGGAACAGATGTGCACAAATACTGTCGCAGAAACTTTTTAGTCCAGGAAATCTGTCAGTATTTACTGTCGCCTTATATTCATCGCTTTAGTTTAACGTAGTCAGAGTCCTGCTGATCCTGATAGTTAGCAGCATCTCTGCTGACAGACACTTAGATACGGTCTATGTTTACATCTGAAAATCCTAGCTTAGCATTTGCCTCAGGTAGCTAGCTAAACTGGACAGTTGCCTTTTTCACGACACAATGCTGCGGAGTTCATCAACTCGACTGCTACAGTTAGTAGGTAGACGGCAGGAAGGTGCGCTTGTTTTATGCGATCCTTACGGGCGGTCAACAAACACACCTGTAACTTCTCATTAAACAATAAGAGGCGCCAACTGGTGGAACAATGAGATACTACATTACATTAAAATGTGATTTAACCCTCTGAATTCCAAGCAGTTTCTGGGAGATTTAGTTGCTCCTGTGACATTTTTCACTGCAAAATAAAGTCCTGCACATCTATGGAAACAGAACAACTATGGCTAAAAGTAGAGATAACTCTGAAATGTCTTTTGTACAGTATGACACATGTAGAATGCCGTAATTCATTAAAAAAGAAAATAATTAAAGTTGAATTTCTATTTTTGTTTATTTCACAAAAATGTAAAAAACCTGAACATTTTTAAGATTAAGATTTTAGTGCCCACATGCGTTACCAGCACTCTAAAAAAATATGACTCAACATCCTATAGATTTTATTGATTTGTTTTCCTATCTGTTCTGTGTGAACACAGCTAGCAGTTCAGCTGAAAAGTCCCTGACCCTCAGATTTCTTTTTTTTTTTTACAAAATCTGATTATTGCCAATAGTTTATATTTGGCTACATTTTTAAACAAGATGTGAAATGTGATTTTGATGAAATGTTGCGATGTTGCGATTTAAAGCTTAGACAGATGAGTAGTTCAGGGACCGTCGGAAATTTGACAATGCGATGGTTGTCTCTGTTTTTACAGTTTCTAGCTCTGATGAATGCTGTCATTGTGATGAGACCGCATGATGATATGCGTTTCAAACCTTCTGATGGGTTTTGGGCTTGGGACATTTCTTTCTTTATGCATATTTATCTGTGACTCCCGCATCCACAAAGTCACACAAAAAAGGGTGAAAATGAAACCTCGTGTTCGTGCAACGTTTTCTCTCCCGGCAGAGAGGGAAGGTGCAGGAAACGGAGTTGGGAATCTGGCAAAGAAATGGCATGAAGCCCGAGTTGGTACAGCTGCACGTACACATGAGCTTCCCATTAGCCTTCCCTCTCTCTCTCTTTGTCTGTCTGTCTGTCTCTCTCTCTCCCCCCTCCTCCCACCGAGTGGCTGTTTTTGTGGATTGTTCTCCTGCCGTTGTCATAGCGACTGTGATGCAGACAGCCCGAACAGGCTGCCTGTCTGCTCGGATATGTCAAGTGTGTGTGCGTCTGATAAAACGCCAGAAAGCTCTCGGCTTAGAGAGGAAGTGTTTGGAGAATTATGTAATGTCCTCTTTTTTTAAAAAGTGGGGGGGGTAAAGTCAAGAAGAAGGAGGAGTAAAAAAAATCTGTCCATCTTTATGTCTGCACCACACCAGGGAAGGTGTAGTGCAGCAATGTCATGCAGATGCAGAATTATTTTCTTATTTGTAGGTATTTTGTGCCTTTTTGCAAGTAGGATGCCGTTTTAAAACAGGCTGCCAGGGGTGACATGAGGCTCTTTCCTGTGTGTAAAGTTTCCACTGAAGCTTTGGGCTCCGAGCCAGCAAACACTAGACGGAAGGGGGAAGGGGGCAGAAAGGAGGAGGAGGATGGGATGGGAGGAGAAAGCAAAACGAGGAGGAGAGGGTGGGATGGATTTGATGGGTGAGACGGACGGACGGAGGGAGGTTGGGCTCGGCGCCAAGTGGGAGGTGTGTGAATCCTTGTGACACTGGCATTCTCCCGCAGAGAGCCCTGTTATTGGACATCATAAGGGGGTCTATAAATAGGCCCCTAATCTGCGAAAGGGAGAGCTAAAAATAGAGATAGAGAGACGCAAACAGAGAAAGGGGGGGAATCAGGAGAGGTAACCGCGAGTCGGAGACGGAGCAGGAAAGTTTGGAAAAGTCTGGCAAAGTGTCAAAAAATAAGAGTTGTACTAAAAGCATCTGTTACTTTATCAATCAGTCAATCAGACTTTATTTGTACTGCACTTTCCATACAAATATTCTCTAGCACAAACTGCTTTACGGAGCAGAAAGAATAAAAAGGCAATAAAAACAATACGCCCACCCTATAAACATTATGTTATAAATGATGGACTCAATAAAAGGGGAAAAGCTATTATACATGAATGTAACGAGGAATCACCAGAGGCAGGATCAGTCAACACTCATAAAAGCAAATAAGACAGTAATAAAAAGTGATAAAAGAGGTACATAACACAGACAAAAAGTAAGTCAAAATTCAAAGCAAAATAAAACATTAAAAAAAATTAAAGTAATAAAGATAAAACAGACAAAACCTGAGAAATAAATATGTTTTAAAAATACTTCTAATAAAAATATATATCAACTATTTCTCTGCTGCCATTTTAAGGAACCATACTGGTGGTTTAGCGGTTAACAGAATGCACAGAAGTAAATCCAGCTTTCATTTATGGTTAAAACCACTTTATTATCGCGTGATAATTCAGCTGCAAACAGAAAATAACTCCCTTCTGTGGAAAAAGAACTGCACTCTGATTGTTAGGGATGTAACAGGAAGCCGGAAGCCATTAACAGCCCCAGAAGTCTCTGTCTTGGTGCCCCTTTGCTAGCTAAACTCTCACAATGCTTTCTGCTTGGCAACATGAACTGCCCGCAATATTTAACAGTACCGTGTGTGTG
>OMNN01012326.1:3671-16741 GCA_900302755.1 Chromis chromis
CATATACAAGGATCAAATCAGTCCAGTGTGTTTTTCCTCGTATGGTGACTAATGAAAAAGCCTGCATTTTGCAATAATCCCATATCCCCCCAAAACAGATTTTGTTTTTGTTATCTCAATAATTTATGTATATTTTCATTTAGCTTGAAACTTTAAGAGCAAAACTCATTGAAAAAACAGCTTCTGTTCATTTTAGTAAACACGCGAGACTCCTTTCACAGATAAAGATGCTGCGAACAAGGGGAATCGCTCATGGAGGGAAAGATTAATAATGAGCTATAATCCTTGACAGACATTTGAGTGGCCCCAACACCTGTTTCCATCAGGCTCCGTGTGAAATAATGAGAACAGGGGGCAGCCTATGAGCCCTACTTCAGCAGCTACAACTGGGATGATGTAATCATCCCGACAACCTTGTACTGGCGGCTGACTTAACTGTGCTGGACAGAAATGGAATTAGAAAAGACACAGAGATCAGACATAATTATCCCTTACTATGGACAGACACAAATACAGTCACACAAACACATGTACCCTCTAATACCATGCAAAACTTAAGTCTTAGGATTAGAGTTTCCCAGATAAGTATGTACTTTACATGCAGCTCTACATTCTCCACAGCTCATAAATTGACTAATGATTTCCTTAGCAATGGGGAACAATATTGTTTCTGTCCCCATTACCATTAATATAGAGCCAGGAGACAATAAATTAAAATAAAGCTTGAAGAAATTATTACACAACTGAGCTATCGTACCTGCTGTGAGATAATAATTCAGTTAAGATCTCAGGGCTAATTTCTATGTGAACTGGTTTATAATTTATCGCCACTTGAAATTCTGCTTTGTTTCAACTAACTGTTTACTGATTGCTTCAGAAAATCTGGTTGAGGCGAGAACATTTCTCAAAGGTATCACGAGGCATGAACTGTGTGGAACAAATGCCTGGCCCCGCTAGTGCAACAGTTCAGCACCACGGACAGAGCTTCACCCTGTGTATCCGAGCTGTCTTCTGCACATCCTGTATCTCCGAAACCCTCTGAACCTCAAAACCCCACTGGCGGGTTTGAAAGACATTTGAAAGAAACTGTAAGAAACACGGAGAATTCATTGATTTTCTTAGTCGTTGAACTAATCATGGGTAACGTGGAGTTCCATTGGGAAGATGATCAAAATCTGAGGTGAAAATTGTGATAGTGAATTAAAAATTACCTTATTCTGCATGTCTCATTCAGAAAGCCAACAAAAAACAAACGGTTTACATTAACAAGAATGTGTAAAAAACTCAACAACTGAGCAGCCATTAGTGACTTGGCTGCGTCCGACAGTCACGTGACGAAAATTCTGGGACTTTTCAGCTGAACTGCAGGTTGGAGAAGCACCATTTTTTCTAGTATTGCAACACCTGTGAGCACTTGAAAAATGTAATAGCTTTGGATGCAAAATGCACATGCTGATTCCAGGTTTTTTCCAATTTTTGTAAAATAAATAATCACTTCTACTTCTCGCCATGGTTGTGCTGTTTTCATAGAGGAGCAGGACTTCATATTGCAGAAAAACATTAGCCAACAGTGAATAAATCTGTCACAGGAGAGAAAACTTTAAGAAAGCAAAACTGCTTGGGGTTCAGATGCTTATTGTCAACTGTGAGCTATGGATTGAAGTTAATGAGATTTTTTCAACCTCTAGGAGCTTTTTAAAAAATAAATAAAATTAAATCACCAATATTACAGAGATGCTCCCATGATGACCCCATCTTTAGGCAGGCTTTAGATGAAATTGTGTATTGCGGTTAATGTCATAACTGTATTATATAGAGCTGGAGCATTAGATACACCTACATTTAAAAATACTCAAACCAGGAGAAAGAGACAGAATCTAGATTTACCTTTGAAACCATCATCGGCAACAGCTGAGCAGGTGTCCCAGATAATCACTTAACTGCATCACTTACTTAACTGCATCAATTATGCTGATGATGTCACAGACCTAAAATATTAATAAAATATCAAATGTGTCCTGTGGTGTAAAGATCTCCAGGTCTCCGGAGCAGAAATAAAACTAAAAGTTTGAAAACACGCCTTTGGTACTCCTATACATTATGTCACATTCATAGTACATGCCAGTGCCTTCAGATTTATGAAACATCCACCATACTCTCAAGTCCAGCCTCCAACACAAAAACCACCCCTTTCATACTCTGTTATTGTATGCTGTATGCTCTCCACGAGCAGCCTTCACTCTGTGCTCCTTGGCTACCTATGCAAGTCAAATCCAACAGGGGAATGCCATCGGGTATACTATGCCTGGTTAAAAGCCTTCCAATGGGACGATGCCTCAGGCCCTTCTCTGCCTCTGAGCAGCACACAGCCCAGTGGACATGCAAGTCATCTCTCATGTACAGTAAAAAATTCCACACCTCTACCAAGGCCACTGGATAATGTGGATGAGATGTAGCCCAGAGAAACATACTGATATGGGCCAGGCGAGGCCGGACTGGATGAATAGATGGTTGACAGGCGGACCGTGCTGGGATATAGTTTTACAGAATAGCAGAGCTGGGGCAACAGAGGAGGGCTTACGACATGGAGCAGAATAAAGAGGCAAAAGGTGAAACAAATAGGTAGCCAATGATGTCTAAATTACAAAGACGTCTACATAGAAAGACTCCGAATCTGCCAGACAGGTACATTTAGTTAAAACATGTCTCGTCTTGCTTACCGTTGGCGCAGCCCTTGAAGCGAGCCCCTCTGACTGGCGCCCTTTGTAAGTCGGCCTTGACACGTGCCTTCAGACCCACATTCTCCTTCTGCATGGCATTAAGAGCATCGCTAACTGAGTTCACCACCTTCACCATGTTGATCTGGCTGTCTGACAGCAACTGCAACACACACAGGGGAGAGAAGAACACACATTTAGTTATTGGTAACAGTGTAATTACACCAAACCAGCCATTTCGTGGTTTTTTGGGGGGGTTGAAAAACTACAAATTGTGTACACTTTACAATACTTCAGAACATTTATGAAAGGATGCCAAAGGTTTCTATTACCTCCAGACAGTTGGTGTTTTCTTTTTATGTTACAATATTCAGCCATTATATTTTAGATATGCACAGTAAAACTAGTATCCAACCCATTCATGACTTTCTGAAGGGCTGGAATTCACTCAGAACATTACATGTATTTCCATGCTGGTGGTGCAAAGTAAGCCGTCACTGCTCTTCATGGTAGTTTCTGTTGTCAGTGGTTCCTGCACTGGATTCAAATGGTGTTTGAATCACAGAAAATGACACACATACTGGAAAATATTTCAAAGTCAAGCGCTAATGCAGGTGCACATTGCATGTACCGGGCTCATACATAATGCAATGAAATGATGTAATTCATATGTAATTAAATACATATAATAAAACATATTTGTGACTGTACAAGTACAGCTGCAGCAATATAAAGACGACATAACGTTTTCATCATCAAAGGTATCAAACTGAATTCTGGTCATTGTACTTTTAACACATTCTAAGCATTACAGCCAATATGGTTACATAAACCAGAATGAAATAAAATTTTGTTACCTTTGAAATGGTCGACGCTACATCAAAGTTGCACGGAGGAACTTTGAAAATTCCCCGAGTGCACAAGAATACTCCACATCTGACAGTTCACAATATGCAGCCAAATTTCCATGATGTAAGACTTCACTTGATGTATTTTACAGAGTTCATGTTAGCTTAATGTGTTTTCTGGGTTTGCGCCGGTAGTAATGGCTGTGGATGCGATGCTTTCCAGCAACCTACTCAGATGCCGGAGCATCCTTGAATACACAAGCAAGGACAGTAGTTTCAACTCAATAGCCATATCATGATAGTTGGGGCAAAAAGATTTGTATATTGAAAATGGAAACCAAAGGCTGTCTCTAGGGCAGAAAAGTCCATCTAAAAATGTCATTTGGAAAATTGCACTTATGTAAATTATACTGAATGTGCAGTAAATGGGTTAAATGTACAGTATGTTAGCATTGGTACAGTATTGTCCTTTAGGGAGCTTTGGAAACACAGGCGCATTGACCACATGGTACCCCATTCCACATTGCATTCTGGCAAATGCTGTGAAACACAAAGAGCCCTGTGGGAAGGCTGTTGATGAATGTGTGTTCCAGGACTAGCAGAGAGCATGGTAACCTCTCTGATCTGCCGTGGTAACTTCTTTTCCTGCAGCCCTTTATGTACTGTTCGCTGCAGTAAGGTCGTTTTCACATACTGTCCTAGTTGGCCGATGCCTATGCACAAGCAGGTGTTGGGGCCCCATATGTATACACTGACACACTATACTTTTGCAGGTTTGAGAAATATTCTAGCTGCTCCTTACACTTCACACATCCACACAACCCTCCTCTCGCTCCTTCTCTTTCGTCTTCCTCCTCCTTTTGCTCATCCAGAGACACACATGCACACTCAAACACGCACGCGCGAAGACCTGCAGTGTTCAAAGTCATATATAAGGGGTTGTGAGTTTTCTACCAAAGGTATGCCTGTGCAGCTAGATTCAGGTGTTAAAACTGCATTAGACAGACACCCCAGTGGCCATTCCCTGGCCTCAATAACTATGCAACTCACCCCTGAGGCACAGCAAGCTGTACTGAAATCATATTACACTGGCACTGGGAGTTTAACCCACACAAACAACAAGACACGTTTACGTACATGCCCCCTATGCAAGTGGAAAGAAAACCGCATGCATGTATGCATACGAATGAACCATAGAGATAGTTTTTGGGTAAAGATTTTCATAGGTTGCAACATTATCTAAAATATGAGTTTTTGTTGTGTACAAATTTAACATCATCTCTGCTGTGATTTATCAAGTATACACTCTCTGATTGTTTGTGCGTGTTTTCAAAGGGAGAGACAAAAGCGGAGCTTACAGCTAAGGCTTGACTGACACATCAATTAGGATCATGATGTAATTAGCTCTCATTAGGAAGCCTTTGTATTGGCTCACAAAATCAGTTACACCCTAGCACTTAAAACAAGTAGCCTCCTTTCTGTGAGTCAAGGTTTAAATGTAAGCACATTCGGATGCTTCTTTGCACATCTGTGGCAGACTCATGAAAGGAAATGGAGTCCGTTTTTTTCCCTTTTAAACACAACTCACACGATAGTTACTATACATTAAATCCAGTTTATTTTGAAGTTTTCTGTCTCAACTGCAAACTTAACTGTATTACACATGATTTAATTATTTGGCGAATCGCACAACAAGGCGTGCTACTTGTTGGCCTGGATCAGATGTTCAATGGGGTGGAGACATGTTCCCTGTGGGGGTAAAGTCACAAAACAGAGAGGATCTGGAAGGCTGTAAAAGGCAGGAATGAAATTCACCATCTGCCAAATGCGACGTCTTCATTCCATAAACAGTGGCTGTCCAGCGAACTAGAGCTTGGAGGTGCAAATCAAAAAAGTCACCCTCTTTTTCCTCTTCTCTGGGGTAGCCCTTGCAAGTTAAATATAATTTAAACCCTCCAGCATATTTGTACTACTAAGACTTCAGTTATGAATCCAAATACCCAATAAACGAAGGTGGACTGCGAAATATACTATATAATGATGCTTTGTGGATGTACTTCATTATGCGGTTCTTCCACTCCTGTACACTCACAAAGACTTCTTCTGTTCAGCTCTGAGGCTTTCTGTTAGTATTGGAACAATCAGTGGATTCATTAATTATTAATTCATTTTTCCTTATTGTTTGAATTCTTTTTCAAGCACTGAAGGTACAATAGATCCTGTACAAGTACTGGAGAATCTGGACAATGACAGCAACATGAAGGCAAGTTTAAGTGCAGCAACTTATGGAAAAAAAGAGGAAAATACACACACAGGATAAAGTTGTGTATGCAGATATTTTGGGTTTGAGTTGCATCATCAAAGCCAAATATGCAAACAGTATCTCAGAGCATTTCGAACTTAAAAAGGAAACACATCAAAAGACAGGTGTCTGTACACAGAATTCATCATGAGTGGAGTTTGACTTGTTAACGTTCTCTCAGTAACATGTTGTCAAAATGTTTGTATCTTGAAATGATAGCGTTACTACATATATGCAAATTGCAACAGCTGCAATCGGTAAAATATTCCAGATAATATTTTGGATTAAGAGCACAGAAAGTTCACAAATTCTCCATTCACATACTTGTGTTTAGTCACAGCAATTCAGCTGTGCTTAAATCGACTATCAATAGGTGCTTCACTCAAATTACTGTATTAAAGCAGCGCACAAATGTTGAGTCGACCTCTGCCTCGCGTACTGCATCCATTTGATTAAACAGTCAGAGCTCCTAGACATACGAGAGGCCTCTGAAGCAAAGAAACAATGAATAAAAGATTACCCTGATGATGGGCAGAACCTTCATACATAAAGGGAATGTTTTCATTGCAAATCCGATTCATATCACACTGAGAGGCCTCTGATCTCTGATCAGGCTTTTGATTTGGTCCATGTGTAGTTTAGTGTAGAGATGGGTCCAGCTGTGCAATTAAATCATTATTAATAAATCAAAGTGGCCGTATGGTCCTTTAATGTTCCTCTGCTATACTGACCAACATTCCTTCACACGTGCATCAGTGTCATAGTCCTTTTCTGTCTGTTATTTTTGACAAATATGCATCAAATTGTTTTATTTCCATGTTATTATATTTATATTTATTATTTAACAGTCTTTAGTTCAGTCCAAATTTATATAGCACTGAATCATTAGCAATCTTGACAATATGTTAATTATATTGGAGGTAAATAGCTTATTATTCTTTTTGCGTGCCGAGCCCACTACTATTCTCCCTCTACACAGCTGACTGCAGTCCCACCCACCTAGAAAACATCATTGTCAAATTTGCAGATGACACAACGGTAGTGGGGCTGATTAAAGGGAAAATGAGGCAGCCTACAGAGATGAGGTCCTAAAACTTGGTGAGTGGTGTTCAGTGAACAGCATTGAAATGAACATCGCAAAAACCAAGGAAATCATCTTGGACTTTGATCCCGAATGTGTAGAGAGGGTCCAGACCTTCAAGTTCCTCGGTGTCCACATCTCTACAGAACTATCTGGGTATGAAAACACCACAGCGTTGGTCAAGAAGGCCCAGTAGCAGCTTCACTTCCTGAGGGTGCTCAGGAAGGAACACCTGAACACACGGCTGCTAGTGACCTTCTATCGCTCCTCAATAGAGAGCCTGCTGACTTATGCTTTAACGGTGTGGTACTCCAGCTGCACTGAAGCCGACAGGAAGAGGTTGCAGAGGGTGGTAAACACGATACAGAAGATCATTGGCTGCCCTCTGCCCTCCCTGCTGGATACCCACAAACATTATAAAGGACACCACCCACCCTGGTTTCCACCTCTTTGGCCTGTTGCCCTCTGGCAGGCGCTACAGGTCCATACGGTCCAGAACAAACAGACTCAGAAACAGCTTCTTTCCCAAAGCTGTCACCATACTAAACTCCAAACCTACCTCACCAACCATAAAGTACATATCACTCATAATGTATATATCTACCATTCATAATATATATATTACCGTCTACTACAAATTGTGTTTTATAGTGTTTTTCTTTTTTTTTCTTTCTTACAGAGTTTTAGAATATTTTATAATGTATATTGTTGGTGCACTCAGGGAGCGGCTCTTTAAATCTCATTGTAGGCAAGGGAAGTTTATTTATATAGCACATTTCAACAACAAGGTGATTCAAAGTGCTTCACAAAGACAATAAAACATCATGACAAACAGCAAAAGAAACACATAAAGAAAAGTTAAAATATGAGGATGTTTTCAAATTTAAACATAAAAGTTACAGTGCAGAGTTTGAGTTAAAATAAGACTTAAAGTTATTGATAAAATAATTTAGTCAAAGGCAGCTGAGAACAGGTGAGTCTTACGTCTTGATTTAAATGTGCTGAGAGCTGATCTACAGTTTTCTGGGAGTTTGTTCCAGATATGTGGAGCATAGAAGCTGAATGCAGCTTCTCCATGTTTGGTACCGACTCTGGGAACTGATAAAAGACCTGATCCCGATGACCTGAGTGGTCTGGCCGGTTCATACTGAGTCAGGAGGTCACTGATGTATTTTGGTCCTAAACCATTCAGAGCTTTGTAGACCAGCAGCAGTACTTTAAAATCTATCCTCTGACAGACAGGGAGCCAGTGCAAAGACCTCAGAACTGGAGTAATGTGGTTCAGTTTCTCAGTCTTTGTGAGGACTCAAGCAGCAGAGTTCTGAATCAGCTGCAGTTGTCTGATTGATTTTTTAGGTATACCATTGTACTTTGTATAATGACAATAAAGGCTTTCTATTATAATAATATATACCATATATACTATATATACCATTATCTATACACCGCTTAATCCTCTGTATGGTCGCGGGTGGGCTGGAGCCTATCCCACCTGACTCAGGGTGAAGTCAGGGGACACTCTGGACAGGTCACCAGTCTATCACAGGGCTACACATAGAGACAGACAACCAAACACACTCACATTCACACCTACGAACAATTTTGAATCACCAATTAACCTCAGCATGTTTTTGGACTGTGGGAGGAAGCTGGAGAAGATCCCAGGCATCCTAACCTGGACGCGAACCGGGATCTTCTAGCTGTGAGATGACGATGCTAACAACCGAGCCACCGTGCAGCCCTAGGAATAATGTATGACAGTATATTTACATTTCAATAACAGTGGTTTGGACCCTCAAAATACTGATATCCTTTATTCCTTTCATGTTTCTGTATCTTTGAGTAACCCATTTGCTCAACTGATTGAGGTTTCCATACAGTATGTGACTTTAATCAGTATCCTCTCTTTATGATGTACTGAAGTTGTTTATATAACAGTGCAACAAACACAATTACACTTTTTCAAGTACTCAAAAGCCTTGCGTCGACTAGAATGAACATCTCGAGGCATTATGGGCTTTTTTATTCTACAGTAGCAGCAGTTTGCTCCTTCATCCTTAGCAGAGGTTGTGGGTGTCACTTGTCCAAAACATTAATATTCCGCAGGCAAATAATTCACACATAAACTGTGACCTGCAGTTCAAGGAAATCAGTAAGTTATGCTCTGCCTCGCAGTCTGTACGTCCTAGCGGCCTTTATGCAGTCAGACATTGTGCAAAAATGAACATCAAGACAGTAAAATATGTGAACTCATTTTTTGTAAGTTGGACTTGTGCTGTGGGAGGGTCCATCCCTTCCAATCGTTTTTTTAATGGTTAAGGTTTGCCTGAGTGGAGGTCATGATTGCCTATGCACAGGGCTCGCCACTGCTGGTCAGAGCTTAAAAAATGCATTGACAAGTTTTTAATGTGATTCAAACCGCTGACAAGTTTGAAGTTTCTGCCAAGGAAGATTGACGGAGACAGCAACCTGTGCTCCGCCGACTGTAACAAAAACACTTCATAAGATCTGAAGATTCACACAGCAGTAGAGCGACGGTGTTTGACTGGAAGTACTCTGGGACTTGGATAATTTAGACTTTTTGCGTTGAAAACTTAGCTTGGATTTACATAAACTGTGATCCTGAACTTGTAGTTCTTTTAGCAAATATAAAGACACGGTTCTTTGACTGTCAACAGTAAAGCAAACATCACACGCTTTATTTTTTCAGACAACTATATTATGTAACCGAGGCGAGGCGAATGTAAGTGAGTTCCTGGTTTTTATGGTGGTAATGGGCCTTTAATGTCTGTGTTTATGCTAGAAATCTACAAGTAAAGACTATAGAGAGGCGGTTTGGTGGGATGATTTTGTGTGTGTGTATCTTCATTGGAAATTTTTAGAAAGTTGCTTTTATGTAGTGTTAACACTTTTTTTGACAATATTCAGTATGGATCATGAAAACATCATAGCATCAAGATTATACTAAATGACCAGCTTCAGGTAAAAATATCAGGCCATCTGGAATAGTATTGAGGTTGGGTATTTGTATTTTAATGCACAATATTGCAGAAAAAGCAGGACATTCCAGCAATACATGTTTTCTTTGTTTGAAATTTACAACAGTGGTAAGATGTAATTACACAAATCAGTGAAATGAATTGATGCAGACTGATGTAATAATCATTATGTCATTCATCACAGCTGCCGGTAAAGTGTCTGAAAATCGAATGCATGAAACAATCTGCAATGGTGGGCATCTCCAATTTATTTTTTTGTTCCATTTTGGCACATTGCTGCAAATGGTGCTCACTTAGTTCGTAGCTGTCAATTTGTTGACTGGTGTTTCAGCTTAAAAAAACAAGACAACCGAGGATTGTGTTTGTTTGCTTCGTTTTTATAATTGACTAATGGTGATCAGCTGTGCATTAAGGACAGCTGAAGTGAATCCAGTGTACAAGGCTTCCAGCTGAAGTCACGACTTTAAGTACTGTACAGAGGTGCCGGAGGACTGGATTGCGAAACACATATCAATATGTATCGATTGTGAAGCCACCTTGAGATGTGTGACAGCTCATTGGACTTGAGCGTTTTCTGTTGGTGTCATTTAGTCACTTCCTCTTCCTGACTGCAAAATCAAAACACCATCATTCTCTAATCCAGTGCGAACCCGACCGTGTCAGTTTCTTTTTGCACTGTTCAAACCCAGTACACGGCTAAATTAAAGTGCAAATAGAGCTCATGTCTCAGCCAGTGTAGTGTTTGAAGATGAGGTCACAGGGGAAGTAATGCCCTCATGACTTAAGAAACAGCACAACTTACACATTAATTCAGTAAGATAGCATAATGCATCCCTAGATGTGTAAGTCGGTCTCCACATTGGATGAAAACATAATTAGACCCCCTTTAGTTTCGCACTGTCCACATTGATTTATTGACGGTACATTTCCTAAATGTGCGCAGAAAATCTTCACACTACATGCTCTTTTAATTTTGGCCCATCAGGCTCAGTCTCTTTATTCTGCAGTAAATAGATTTCATAGCTGCCAGCCATACGAATGCATTCTGCTTCTGCACAGTCCTTTCTTTAAGTGAGACCTCTATAGCTCGTGGTTCAACATTGTTTAGAAATCGCTCACAAACTCCTCAGATGGCTCTGCTCTTTCTCCATAGGCTAGGAAACCCTTGGCGCCCGTGAGATTGTGGAAGCAGAAAGTGGTCAATTCCCTTTGCTGCAGTTAACATGTGGTGTAGGTGGCACGGTGCAGTGGGCACCGAGGCTAAGTGGCGATGGCACTAGCAGCTCAGATACTCCAGGTGATTGATTTCCTTTTTAGAGGCTAGGCATGCGGTGTGCACATCCGCTGTTTCTGCCTGACAGCACGGTGTGACTGTGTGATCTATGAGCCACCTGTGGCCAGGACTTCTGATTTATACTATGACACAGAGCTGACTGCCCCCCCGCCCCCGAAAAACTGTTTCACCCTGCCACATCGGACGAAGCCCGTCCACATTCCCCCTGAGGTGACGTGCAGGAGAATCTGATTGCGGTGGGTTTAGGACCGATCTGTTTTGATTGTTAAAAAAAAACGACATATTCATTTTTCACAGCCAGTGCTTGCAGCCTCAAATGGAAGCGTACCACTAAAGCCTGCACATTTGCATTCCAATAAATCACCCTGATGGGAAGGACTAGTAAAATATAGGGACATGGCAATACGTCTAGCTGATGGTCAGGGTTTTTTTTAGTGATGGACAAGGTGCAGCATGTCGCTATAAGTCAGGACACTCACGTAACACTGGCAGTATGTGTTGTTTGTTCAATTTCCTTTCCTTAATTTGAAATTCAAAACATACCAGGCCTGAATCAGCATCCCCCACCCAACCATTTCTCTTTTGTTGACGTCCATCTTGTCATCAATTCCTCTGCACACGATACACATCAATTTAACAAATTCACATCTAAGCATGGGAGCCTATTAAAATACACAGAATCCATACATGAATGTCCATATTGCATTTTTAACTGGTTATTTTTTGCTTATTATGTCTCACTATACCAATTTATTCTCTTCCCGTCTTTCAGTTAGCCTTAAATATTCGAGGCCCACAAAGAGAACCCTGAGGGACTCAATCTGCCTCAATTGAAAAATGCCTGTAGCAACAATATAGCTCATAATTTCAAGATACAACTTTGTACGGTTTCAAAGTTTCAGTTCTAAAGAAATCATTCAGAAAGTTTAATTTCAATCCTGCTAATTGGTTCTGAAAAAAGATTTTGTTTGCCGGAATTTATAAACAGTGTATTGCAAACACCTACTGTATATCTACTGCTGTCAATCATTAGTCATTAGTCATTGGTGCAAGCTTAACGCCTGGGTGTCCTCCTGTCTCCTCATATATTCATCTTATCTGTCCTCAGTTAACCTATTCAGCCACTTGACTAGCAGGCAAATAGCACAAAGTGTGACAGTCTCATAATAAACATAACTTAGCAAGTGCTGTCACAAAGTGCCTTATATATATTTATAGCCGAAGCTAACTCCAAAGTATAAACCAGAAAAGAGACCACTTTCGCTATGGTTATGATGACTTTGTCTAACTGTACTTCTTCCGGTAACATTTAGCTTACCAGTGATGAGCAACATTCAGGCAGTAATGTGAAAAGAGACTCTTTGTTTCTCTTCTCTGGCAGCGAACAGACTTTAATTTTCTTTCATTGTACTTGTCTAATTATGCCTTTCTCGGCACATTATGGTTAACTCAAGTACCTTTACATGGTCCTGTGTGGTAACATTATTCTTAAGTTTAATTTTCGCTAATTTTCTTTGGGTTTTCACTCACTGTTTGGTTGGGTTTAGGCAAAAAAAAAATAATTAAAAAAAAATACGTGGTTAGTTTTATACTGATACGGCGCTTTGTTTTCACAAAGATGTCACAATGAAGCTTGGTCAAGTTCAGGCACCAAGATTATGTGGTTAGGTTTAGGAAAATAACATGGTTTATGTTAAAATATGACCTTTTTGCTCCATTTTAAAATTTTCTCCTCAATTTTCATCTAATATGTGATTTGCTGGCTGAACAGGAGCAACGGTCTATCTGTAAGTGTCTGTTGTCTTATGATGTTCTGTGTTGTGTTTGGA
>OMNN01012327.1:2688-19649 GCA_900302755.1 Chromis chromis
TGAAATCTGTTGTCAGATGCTACTCTGCTGCTAGGTTGGTTAGCTTTTAGCCCTTTAGCTTTCAGAAAGTTTAATTTTGTCACTTTCATTTCAACAGTATTATTTAACAATGCGTCCCGTTTGTGTGGTAACAAGCTCAGCTACTTAGACATTGAGGTAAATGTAAAATATTTAAAATTCTATGAAACAGGAATAAGTGGGTAAACTGGATTTACCGTTTATTATTTTGCTACTAGCTGGAGTCTCACTCAACGTCTGTCTGTGAATTTTACTGCTTTTTAAAAGTATTTCTTTGATATATCATTTTTATGGTAAGATACGGTGTCACAGAGTCTGATTCTGGTATTAAATCATTTTCAACCAAATGTGTAATTACCACATGTTGTCTTTGTAGGGCAGTATAGCATAATTCATGCTACCACTGTGGCCTTGTGTTTGTGGTTTCTCTTTTTATATCCTACATATTTATCATCTACCAAAGACCAAAAAAAAGAGGAAAATAGTAATAAATACAAAAAATTACTACACTAATAATACACAAAATTTCTGTCTGTCTCCAGTTTATCCCCATGCCTGTGCTCTACGGAGTCTTTCTGTACATGGGGGCCTCCTCGCTCAGAGGCATTCAGGTGAGCTTGAGCACAACCTGCTGGTATTTATTAGTTTTACCTAATATTAGCATGAGCAAACAATCAAGAAAAGAGTCTTAAATGTGTGTCTGTTTGCACCTGCGCAGTTCTTTGACCGTCTGAAGTTGTTCGGCATGCCAGCCAAACATCAGCCAGACTTCATCTACCTTCGCCATGTGCCACTGAGAAAAGTCCACCTCTTCACGATCGTTCAGCTCAGCTGCTTGGCCCTGTTGTGGATCATAAAGACGTCCAAGGCTGCCATCGTGTTCCCCATGATGGTAACTTGAATGTGTTGCTTATGCATGTGTGTTTTTCTACTTGACAGATATGATCGGTTGGTATGAGTCTGTTTCTGTGTCTCCAGGTCTTGGCCCTAGTATTCATTCGTAAGCTGCTGGACTTCATCTTCACCAAGAGAGAGCTGAGCTGGCTGGATGACCTGATGCCAGAGTGGAAGAAGAAAAAACTGGAGGATGCTGCAGAAGAGGTTCAGTCATAGAACACAGCTTAGATGACCATAGGTGTGTTGAAATGTCTGCAGCTGCACCAGATATTCTCTTTTGTTCTCTTTGTTCAGGAGGAACACAGTATTATTGCAGAGGAGGAAGGCATTGTACAGGTGCCACTAGAGGGACACTACAAGTAAGTCATTTAGATTTTTATTCATATTCTTCATGCCTGGGTGCTTTGTGGGATATTCTACCTAGAAAAAAAAAAAACTTCAACAGGACACTAAATTTCTCTCGCTGAAAAATTGCCAGTCTGCATTTACTGAAGAACAGGGTGGCTAAACACAAAATCAATGCTATGTAGTTTAACATGTTTTGAGGTTGAACATACAGTGTACTATAAAAATGAGTACACCTCTCACTTTTGATGACAGACTCAATCCTCCTCAGCATGGAGGAGTGCAGCAGTGTTGCACTAATGTTTGGAGAAATGCTCTGCTATTCTCTGCTTTTTTCAGCTGCTATTGGCTCCAAGGGTTGTGTTGTTCTACCTTATGAAATAGCCCACAGGTGTTCTACTGAATTCAAGTCAGGCAAAATGCTCGGCCTGGTGATAGTTGTGATTTTGTCAGTGTGCTCTAGATTCATGCTGAAATTATCTTCTGTTGCCAAGCTTCTGCAGACTGGGGGTCATATTGTCAGCCAGTATGTTGGTATATCCACAGGCATTCATGTTACCATCTATAGATGTCATCTCCGCAACACCTGCAGCCCCATATCATCACACTCCCATCTCATGGCTTCACTGTCGGGACTATGTATTCACTGTGGTAGTCCCAGCCAGGGTAACACCAAACATGCTAGATCTTTAAATGTGCTCCAATATTCATCAGACTTCTTTTCATGTACTTTTGCAAAGTTTCATCTTGTAGTTTTGTACTGAAGAGCATACAAGTACCTTCTTAGGCAACTGGGCTAATTGGAAACCACACATGTACTCAGGTTTGTTTCACTGATGTTTTCTAATGTGTGTGCCAGTAGTCACAGGTGAATACACTTTTGTTCCATTGAATTTCTACTTAGGGATCTGTATTTTCAATATAGTCTTTTTTTAAGTTTTTGATTGTTAATAAGAGGAAACAGGCTCTTTGGTAACTTATAACTAGAGCAGTTACTGTAAGGTGATACCATTTTGAATCATGTGACATTTAGGTGACATTGCACAGGAGTGTAGTCTCTTCTGATCACTGTTTTACACTAAGGGTTTGAAACTAATCAAGCCAACACCTAGAGCAAATATGCAAACTCCAGCTGTAGATTTAAACTTAAACAGAGACTCCACAGAATAAAATGAATCCACAAGGTGTCAGGCCTCTGTTGGCAGAGCTGTGGAGAGAGAGGATATTCATACATCTGTTATGGTACAACCCACAAATAAGGATATTTTGGGTAGAAGTCCAAAATATGTGAATGTATCACTATGCCCAGAAGTGTTTTTGGTAAGAAGTAATCTGTAATCTGATAATCTGATAGCACTGGCATCTGTGAAGAGGTTAATACTTAAAAAGTAGAAGGTAAGGAAATCACATAGCTCTTGTTTAAATTACTAACTATTGTACAATAATTTAGTCACTTATATAAGACTAAATAAACAAGAGACATTTAGTTTAATGCTAAGAATATACAGTACCTTTTGTCTTATATTGTATTTATAAAATCTATATAAAATAGTGATTAAGAGAGACAGAGAAAGAGACAGAGAGAGGTATTAAAAGTGCAACAACACAACAACCTGTTATCTTTCACATGACTTTCTTGTTCCTTCTGTTTCTTCTCTAATATGTTTTTTATTTTTACCATATTTTAATGACTCATCCATCCATTATTATCTATATACCACTTAATCCTCTGTAGGGCCGATTCAGGGCGAAGGCAGGGGACACCCTGAACAGGTCACCAGTCTATCACAGGGCTACACATAGAGACAGACAACCAAGCACACTCTCATTCACACCTACGGACAATTTAGAATCAACCATTTAACCTCAGCATGTTTTTGGACTCACCCTTCTTTTGATGGTTGGACTCTCTGCTCGAGTGTCATAAAAATAAATATATAATATATAAACGTTTATCAGTATTCCTATAGCAGATACAGACCAGTGTGAGTGCTAAATATGACAGTTAATTAATGCCTTTTTCTCTGTTATGTGTGTCTGAAGGAGTGACCCAGCCACAGTGAATATCACTGATGAAATGTCCAAAGGATCTTTCGGGAATGTTTGGAAGAGTGTCAACCCTGCTGAGAGCGCTAAAAAGGAACCAAGCGCTAAAAGGTTAGCCTCATATCCACAATACTGTCCACATCAGTATCTCAAACAACACATTACATATTGATTCCAGATCCTAAGTGTGTTTCTGCAGGATCAAAACTCTATTTGAAAAGGGTGTTAAAGCAGCACTGGCAGGTGTTTATTATTGAAATATTATGGTACATTTACTTTACATTTTTCCAGGAAACTCAAGAGCTAGTATGTTTATTGAAGAACAGCCCTGCCCTCGCAGGTTTCCCACTGAGTAGACTAACATAGTATCTCCTGCCTGCCTCTCTTGCTCCATCCCACCCTTAAGCTCCCCTTCCTAACCTCTCAGAAGCTGATATCCCAAAGGTAAGCTGTTCCCAGCAGTCCCTTTCAGCTTGGACGTTCTCGTCCTGTGTGTTTACTGTTAACTGTTGCACGCTGAAAATGATGTCGGCCTGTGCTGCATGTGGTGATTTGGGTGATGGGAGTTGACTCAGTAAATATAGTGATAAATCAATTATAAATGGATGCTGGTGGATTGACAACACAGCATGGTCTGGATGTGCATGTTCATTCAAGGGCATATTTTATAATGCCAGATGTGGCCTTCGCATGCTGTAAGATTTGTATGTTTAAATATAAATAGTAGGATTTCTGGTAAATGAGACATAGTGCTATTAAAGTAACAAGAGATGACATTCAGATGAGACAGACTTGCATGGTGCATGGCAGTGAGCATCAGTGTGTCTGTTTTTTCCGTCTCTATATTTAGTTTGGCTTAATCTTCTTTTTTTCCGTGCAGTTGTCCCAGAGGCGAAAAGCGACACAAGCGACGGAGGCATGAGAAGAGCTTGGACAGGGAGACAAGTTTGTGATGACACATACTGGTGGAGCCACTGTGCTGTCAATCAGTAGATCAAAAAAACAAAAGCGACTATACCGTGCCACACTCAACCACCTTTGTACTGTGCTACACTGTGTTTTTTGTCATGTAGGTCTGTGTGCAAGTTGTGTAAAACAAAGAAACATTTGTTAGAAACAGTAGAGGAAAGCGAGACACATTGGTGTTCTTTTTCTATGTATATCAGTGTTTGGTGATACCAGCAACAGAATGAAGCCAGAATTATATGACACCCACAGTAACCACTGTGTCGATGGGCCAATTCAGTAAAAATTTTAAACAATTTTTAAACTTTATTTGTATTTTGTATGTTTTTATATTTTTCCAACAACAACTGCAAGTTGTCCTTTTAAAAACCTGCCACAGAAAACCACATATGTGTGGATTTTATGTGGATCATTTAATGCCGCTGTTGAATTTAGCACATCACAGTAGAAAACTGAGAGTAGATATTTGCCACTACTAATCTATTTCACTGGTATCTAAAAGAGTTGGCTATATAGCGAATCTAGTACATTTTTGAAAGTAACAAATATACGTTTTCTATATTCTGTATATGTAAATGTTTGTGTGACAGTGACCACTCATATCACTCCACAGTCCTCTCCATTGCTGTTTTACATATAAATGTGTCTCTTCTAGTGAAGCACTTCCCCAGCCAGTTAAAGAAATACTTTGACTTTCTGGGAAATAAGAATATTTGCTTTGTTGTTGAGAACTTGATGAGGAGACACCAGTGTCTTGTCTGTACGCTAAATATGAACCTAAAGCCAGCAGCTGGTTAGCTTAGCTTCGCTTAGCACATAGACTGAAGTGAAACAGCAAGCCTGGTTCTACTCAACAGTAACCAACACGCTAAAAACTCACTCATTAAACACTTTGTTTTGTCTTTTCTTTTATTTGTACAAAAGCAAAAGTGTAAAATAAACATGTTTGTCGTCTTACTATTTCCTGCTAGCAATTGCTTCATATATATCGCACAGATACAAGAGACATATCAGAACTCTTGCAAAGAGAGAAAATAATCTTATTTTCCCAGTATTTCTTTTGGTTAAAGTATTTTTCAGGAGCAGCTTTTTGGAAAATCACTCCATTTTCAAATTAGCATGGCAGCATAGTTCAGGAACTTTAGGCGTCTCTGGCTGCTTGGCCTTGGCTTTTTCAGAAAAAAACTCTTTAAATTTGCAAAATGCAGAACTTTTGGGTGACTGTACAGAAAGCTCCATGTTTTCCACGTGCGTACTCTTCGTCATCTTGTCAGTAAGTGTCATCCATGGACGTGATCTCCTCTCCAAATGACCCACGGTGTGTTAGCATCTGAAGCTAATTTTTTTTTTGGGGAGAAAAAAAAAAAACACCTGCATAAGGGTGAAACAGCCTCGACTGTCTTGCTGCAGGACCATGGTTACTTCTAGAGATGCAATAATACCTTTTTTCTGGGAAGGGCAACATGTAATAAACGGTAAAGAGTCTTAACAATGTATAATACATAGTATATTTTATTCATGTAAAATGTTACTAATATATTACTAACATGAGTCAGTGTTGAATTCAGGTTTTTGTTGTAGATGTTCTTTTCCCATTGTCTAATTGATGGTTCTTAGTTAATTAGAGAAATTAATAATGGGTCAAAATTATATCAATATCACATAATTTGACCACTTCTGTGTGGAATTCTGCCTTAAATTTGGTAGTAATAGCTGTACACTTTCAGTTTAATATTTTAAATCACCTGTATAGAGAACTCAGTTCAGACCTGTCGTTCAATTGTGATTTGTTTCAGGAGAATGAGAGCGAGAGAGTGAGAGCATAAATAAAGATAATAAACTGCTGAAATGATGCTGTGCTTTCTTTCCCCCTCTCCTTGTCCTCAGGGAGGTCAGAGCTCAGCTAGTAGGCAGCACCTCAAGGACATATTATACTGTGTTGTATTGCCTCAGAGTAATCCTGCAAGTCCAGTGTCTTAAGGTATGTTTCTGCTGACTTCCTGTCTTCCACCTTCGACCTCGGGAGCACCGTGTCTTTGGCATCATGGGAGATGGAGAGCAGAGAGCACCCTGCACCACCCTCAGGCTTGCAGCTCTTTTTGCCTCCATATGGCAAAGAAACATGACTGTACAAGTCAGATATAGTGGGAGGAATCTGGTGCACACTTGGATTACATTAAATGAGCGGCAATAGAAGATTGGGTATATAAAGGGGCATTCCGCCATATATTACTCCTCATGAAGCGTACCATTCAGCTGGTGAAGACAGCTTTAGTTTCTTTACAAATTAAGATTTTGAGATAAGTGTAAATGTATGAGGATATATAGTATATACATATTCAGCTAAAACAGTAGGTCAACTCCATTTTTTCATTTTTCCATGTAAAGATACTCAAATTTCCTGCTTCCAGTTCCTCAGATGTGAATGTAATTTGCTTCTTTTCCTTTTCAATTACATCCATCCATCCATCCATCCATCCATCCATCATCTATACACCGCTTAATCCTCTGTAGCGTCACGGGGGGCTGGAGCCTATCCCAGCCGACTCAGGGTGAAGGCCTTTTCAATGACATCATTTAAAATATCATTTTAAGATTTGGACTGTTGCTAAGACACAACAGACACACAGGAGATGCCACTGTAGGTTCTGGTTGACTTCTAAGAACTTGAGCAGCTTCTCTTTTTTGGTTCTTAAAGACATTTCACCTCTCATCCAAGAGGCTTTTTCAGCTTTAATGACAGGTGAAACATCTTCAACAAGTCTTTAAGAACCAAATATCTAGTTACTTTTTACTCAAGCTATTAGGATTACCATGACCTGGATAATGGAGAATTTGCACAGACGTCCGGCTAACTGTGAACTGACTTGTGACAAAACAAATAATCAGTCATTCAGTTAGTCATCTAATGATAATCACCATTTGTTGCAGCTTTCACCACAATGCAATGGTTATACAAAGGAAAGAGGCTGCATGACTAATGGACATTCATACAACATGCCTGGGGCCATGTTTGTACAATAAATATTTTTAGGTTTGATTGTTTTAACTGCATTTGTCTGGTTACATTTAAAAACTTTTACTAACATTTTCAAAGCAGTATTTTTCTTTTTTCTTTTACTTAATGGATGTGGATATCACATACCAATGCTGCCATTTCATATTAAGTTCACCAGTGAAGTCTGTGTTATAAAATAAGACTGATGCCACAAGCAGACAATGAATGCAAACTTTATTTTGCAGAGCAGACTATGAACATACAATGACAATCAACTACACTGCATGTGCTTGCTATAGGCCTACCTGAGATTCAACTTTTTGTGTTCGTTTTTTACCTTAAAAATATAGAAAATAATTTAAAAATTTGTAGAAAATAACATGTCCTCAATTTCATATTTTCTCTGGTGCACCATAAAATCTATGGAAGAGTAGTGTTTTGTATCATTGCGTTACACTCATAATGAAGTAGAAAACTTACACATTTAAATAGAATGTTGGCATTACAACATGCAAAGCGGTATGGCTTCCTGTTCCTCCTGTATATGGCTTTATGTGCAGCACGCAGAGGGAGCCCTTGAGGACACTCTCATTGGTCCTGTTGTCTTTTCTTACTGTAAAAGAAAGAAAATCACAATCACATCAAGCCTAACTGATAAAAACAGATTTGTAGCTTTTAGCATTCATTCGATCAGCTGTGTTGACACAGTGTTACCTTTCCCCTGAAGGCTTGGAGGTCATGACCCAGAGTAAATACTCCTTGGCAGCCATAGAGTCCAGCACCTTGTTCACATCACTGGTGAAGCTTCCATCTACGTGCCTCCTGCTGAACGCCTCACCCCGCCTTTCCATTTCAGATCTGAGTATGTACACAGGCACACAATGTAAGCACTTCCCTATAAGGCTCAGCCACGCCACAGTATGGTAACCCACCATCTGAGCTCTAATGTTTTAGCCTGCATTGAAAATCATCAGTTTTGACTATGGTGAGGTTTTTGATAAGGGAAGAGATAGTTGTTTTCATGATCGCTTCATTGCCAGCTTGTGTGTTTCGTGTCTCATGACACAGTATAGTAACACATCAATCAACACAGTGGAAAGGTTCAGGTGATTTATTATAGCACAAACACAAGGAACAAAAAAAAAAAAAAACAAAGAAGGGGAAAAAAGTGTGAAGAAGCAACAAGAAGCAGTTGATTAGTTCAAGATTTCTTTGTCTTGTCATCACGGTGGAATCAGACACAGGTAGGCCATTGGATAGGGGGAGGAGGAGGAGGGGGAGGAAGGAGGGACAGCCTACTCTCTTCTGACTTGTCCAGACTTCAGCCTGGCAACAAAATCTTTGATTGCCTGGTCCGTGAGGTAGGAGCTGACATCGCTGGTGAAGGTGCCGTCTGCGTGGCGTTTGGCTGCAGCACTAAAACACACAATCAGACTCAGTGAGGGCACATGGGAGATTGTTTGACGTGCTTTCATATGGTATCTCATTCTTCTCCACTACGTTTACACTACAGCTCGAGTTACTTCTAACCTCTCAAATTCAAATTTAACATTAAAAATTTAAAAACAATACAGCACTATATTAAAGATTAGCTTCTGATTCCTCACAAAACACTATTGCATAGTTGGGATCAAGTTTCAGATAAACAGTTTAAAGCCCAAAGAGGATTATCTGTTATTTCACAAGAGGAAAAAATAATAATTCTTCTTTTGTCTCACACATTTCAGGAGGTTTCAGATTTATCTGGTGACCCTATAGGGGCCTGAACCAAACCATAGTTCAACTGGAGCTACAGAGGTAAAATGCTGCTTACACATTGATGCATCAGTATCAATAAGCTGATAATATCATACATTGTAATGCATCAGTCACAGAGGACATATTTGTGCAAAACCAATCACTACTGATACCTTTTATGTAGCATTTTGCATGCAGGTCTTTTGCTTATGGAGTGTTTTGTTCTCCTTGTACACTTATTCAACTAAAAGATCTGTTTGTATCATCATTTCTGGGTGACACCACACTAACCCACTCCGCTTGTTGTTCATCAGCCACCGAACAAAGTCCTGCGCCTTCATGTCCTCCAGATATTTGCTGTAGTCGTTTGAGAAAGTTCCCTCCGAGTGTCTTTTCACATTTGACAGCTCCCTGAGCTCGTCGGCTAATGTGTCGTCTGCCTCAACACTGCAACAAGGACAACACAGAAGGTACCATAGCATTGGTTCAGTAGCATTTACAGCTTCATAGAGTTACATCTGGCGTAGAAACACCTTACAGAATGTAGGTTAATATAAGAAAATTATAGAAAAAATCATTTATAATAATTTATCATTTTGGTCCATAATCTCCAATTCATCATGTTTTAACATCTGTGGGTAATCTTATATGGAATGGCAGTGTAACTTGATAGAAAAGCTTAATAGGTAGTGCAATTTGTCTACAGTACAGCCCTTAAAGATACTATTAATCCTATGTAACAACAGTTTCAAAGGGGATTATATCAAATACAATAAATCAAATAAATCCAGAGAAATATTTCATTTTTTCGCCCCTTTAACTTTAACAGGAACATGTTTAATGTGTCCCAGTGCAAATTGATCAGGATCAGTAGAAAATTTATACAACTGTTTTTTTTTCACTACCACAATGTTCTAATTTTTGAAATGTTATTATTCACATTTACAGCATTTTAATGAGAGCATCTACGTTACTCTACATCATCCACTGTGAGGGGAGGAGTTACAACTAAGGCTGGATGGCCCTGTGGACAATAATGAGGCCCACGTTTGATCATTTCTATCTACATAAACTGATTAATCAGATTCTCCATCCTCTAATTATACGCTGTAGAGGGGCTCCAAAGAACTATTACTTTCATTTGACAGTTACTTTCTTTAAAAAAAAAAAAAAAAGATTGTTTAGGGAAAAAAACAGGGAAAATTGCAGTCCTTGTTCCTTTAAACCCAAATGGGACTATACATACTACTTCTATTTTCAAACTAGCGGTCAAGTTCCTCTCATAGAAAACTTAGAAACTAGCAAATATTCACCTTGAGAGGTTGAACATGTGACATTTTGACAAGCAAATACCATTAATTTGCTGTCATTCCACTAATAATTCATCATCTTGTCATTTCAGCTGCACTAGTACTGTATAGTAATCCTATATAGCAGTTGGTTAGCTACCTGGAGAAACAATGAAACTAAATTGTATTTCAGGTTTCTGTAGGGGCCCAACAACAAATTTAAGCTCCTCCGTAAGAGCTGATGAATATAAATTGTCTCGTATTTCAAAGAAAACACTCATATCAAAATATTAGGTCATCTTATGAATGCTACCATTTAGAATTGCACCTAGAATAACCAATCCAATTACAATTTCATCAGATTTCGCAACTATTTTTTGTCTTTTTTCTCTTCATGCTCTAGATTCCAGTTATGTTTCACAGACTTGTGGCTCTTGACATAAAGACAAGAGTAGAGCAGAGGTGCTAAAACAGCAACAACCTGTGGTCAAGTAACCTTGATCAGCGTCAGTGGTTCAGAATCTGATGGTACCTTGAACTGTCATCAGCCTCATTCAGGGGAATCTGCCAGCTGCTCTGGACAAAGCCGAGGACCAGAAGGATGCCAGCCAGCGAGTAGATGCTGTTCATTGTTGTAACCTGTGACAGGAGACAACACAGATGCACATACAAAGAGACTGTTTGCCTAATGGATGAGACAGCTGAAGCTAAAGTGGCTTCACCCCACTACTCACCTTTTCTTCTTTCTTTCCAAACAACAGTGCTGCTAGTTCCTCTGCTTGTTGCTGGTGTGTCTATCTAACCGCCTTCTTCCCTTCACAGCCTTATATACCTTAAGAGGAGGACAGAGCAGCTCAGGTGGGTCAGTTTTACCACTCTGCCAGGTCAAGCGTTTACTTTCAACCCATTAGGCCCTGCTGCATCAGCCGAATCAACGAGCCGAACGTTTGCTCATGAAAGGAAAGGTGCTGTTCATGCGTGATGCCAGCGGGTACTTAGGTGTTAAGATCAAACAACCGCGGCTCATCCTGTCAAATACAAAGTCAGGTAGATGCTTTAATGTGCTACTGTGTCATCATGACGGAGAGTGATATGCGTGCTGTCATATCGCTATGGTGAGTCAGTATTTGTGGATTCTTTCCGATCAGATTCAAAAGATGGGAAATAGTGATTTCTTTGTTCATCGCTGGCAGTTATCTCTGTTTTATAGGTGCCACTGTTAAATCAATGCATGGCTGCTCCTGCTTGACTACCACACGTCGCATATTGTATGTCGTATATATTGTATTTGTGGAAAATGTAAATTTGAATCCACAATGTAAAGGCTGAAAAACCAAAAATATTTCTCAGATATAATCTCCAAACATTCCCATAGATTTCCTTAGAGTGGATTGATTGAACAAATAATACAACAAAATTGATTAGAACAAAAACCCTACACTGATGCGCTGATGAAGCCCCAATAAAGTGGCCCTGTTGCCACTGTTTACATTTACTGGCGTCTTAGAACCAAGGCTGGGTTAACAACTGCCCATGGGCCCAAAAGCCCCAGGTGTACTCGAAATCATTTGGTACCATAGGAGGTGACTTATTTTCATTACTGATACATTTTTAACATGATTATTTCTTTGTGTGTATCATATGTCAATAGTCAAAACCCCCAATTTATGATTGTACTATGATGGAAAACCAGCAAATAGTCACATTCAGATTTTTTGGGAGCATTTCTGGAGTTGATTAATCAACTGTTTAGTTTGGTTTTGGTGCCTGAGGAAAAAATTACATGAAATGACAATTCTATGTAGTCTCACCAGGGGGGCCACAAACAGATTGTTGCCCTGAGACCCCTAGGAGGTTGATCCTGCCATGCTCAGATGTCTTACTATATCTAAACAGAAGATTAATTCAGCACTGTACGATACAAGAAGCAACAGATGTTCTTTTTTTCTGCACAACTTGACCTATTTGAATATGTGTGCATCTGTAATGACACATTATAAATGGGTAAAACAAAAATGAAAAATGGAAATGACATTGAGAACATGTGATAAATGGGCTGAATAGCATGTGTTGTAAAACATGGTTGGTTAGCTGGTGGTGCTAAATTTAAAGTCAGAGAATCATCAGTAGGATTCATCATCTAGGCCCAAGTGAGTCCCTGTACCAAATTCCATGGCAGTTTATACAATATCTGTCAAGACATTTTACTAATAACCAAAAATACCATCCAGTAGTTGCTCAGGACCAAAGTGGTTTACTGACCCACCATTTGAATGTTGTCGGATTATATTGTCGTTGTTTTTCCATAAATAGACATTCATAGAAAGCATCAAAGTGGTTAAATCTTATCTATCTGTATCTTATAAAATACATTTTAACTTATAACTGAGAATTTCTGTCTTTTATTCCAATTTTATGCGGCGAACCCCAAGATTCCATTTAGGTTCTCTTTTTTTGTATTACATGCTTCTGCAACTTTGCCTATTCGGATCGCATACTGCTGCTTAGCAAAGGACATGACATGTCCCACCAAAGGCTCATTCTTATTATTCAGTTTTTTATTATTTTAGAAAATACTTTATACAACAAACAGTTTACAATTTTACAAAATTAGCAAAACTGTATATAATCACTTTGGCGCATTATGTTTGTATGCATAGTTTAACTATTAACTAACAATACTGTACAAAGTCTTCGATGTACAAGTAGTTTTCATTTTTTATCCTTCACAGTATTATGTGTATGTTCCTTCTCAGGTAAAGAAAATTACTTTTTTTAAACATTAACTGCACAAACTGTAAAATATAAATCACATTTTCTTATACATGTGTCACACAAGTAATAATTTCAGTTACAGTTTCCACTGAGGCTGGTATTTCTGAATGGATATATGCAGGGCAAAACACAGACACAGAATGACATGAGCACTTTGCACTCATTATGTTTTTGTCCCTCAATCAATACATATAAAAACAAATGCATTTATAATTACATGCCTTTATCTCGAAAATCCATTTTTATTCACACAAGATAAAAATCCAGTGGACTTTACGCAAAGCACCTCTGCAGGAAGTGACTCATGTGGGTGTAGACGTGTTGATTTGCTGCACCGGGGAGCCCATGATCCTTGTCCGTGTACCACTGAAAGAAGAAGATGAGAAGTGTTTATGAATATTTTGTGATATTAGTCTGAAAGTCATCCTTTGGGTTTTCCACATTACGCACCATGGCCTCAAAGTCCACCTGCTCCTCCACCAGAGCTTCTGAGATCTCGGCTGCCTGCTGGAAATGAACGTTGTCTAGAAAGAAAAACACAGACAAATACATTAACAAGGCTTTCTGTGCAATTTGGTCTGATAAAAGTAGAGATCAGTCATCATTGCTTTTTCAAGTTGGCATGTCATGGGCTAAAGTGTTTCTCAAGAAGAAGGTTTGATCTAAAGGTGGTGCTACCCTAGAGGTCAATAAGTCAACAGGCTCATATTTTTCATTCTCTGGACACTCTATATTAAATTTAAATGTGTAAATATTTTTCTTCTTTCAGAGATTTTCTGCAGATGAGAAGACTGATACCACTTTCACATCTGTACCCCAAATAACCTTGGGGCAGTGGTGGCCTAGTGGTTTGTGAAGCGAAGTTGTAACCGGTGGGTCGCCCGTTCCGAGGTTGAGGTGGGAAAGTGAGAGAGACCGCTTGTCCCAGTCACCACCACTGTGGGCCCTTGAGCAAGGCCCTTAACCCCTGACTGCTCCCTGGGCGCTGCACCGTGGCAGCCCACTGCTCCTAGTATGTATAGTTAAGGTTAACTTTGAATAGGATGGATCAATGCAGAGAAGGAATAAAAAGATTACAGCCAGCAGCTAGTTAGCATAGCATAGCATAAAGAGTGAAAACAGGGATAACATGACAGTTAGCCTGGCTTTGTTTGAAAGTAAGAAAAAAAAAAGCCTACCAACAATATATCTCCATTATCTAATTGAACATAAACTAAAGTGTATAAAGGACACAATGTGGCTTTGATGAGGCCTATGTGACAGACTATTTCTTGGCAAAGAGCAGTGCCCTCCAGGACTCTTTACTAGTTGTCTGACAACCTTAAGATGACAACAAGACTCCTAAACTCGTGCTATGCACTATGTGATGACATGTGTTGTAAATATGCGCTATATAAATAAAATTGAATTGAATTGAATCAAACTACACACAGTAACTATCACCCGTGAAGGGGTGGGATACTGTATATTAGGCAACAATTCCATTTTTTATTCAATTTATTTATCTATATAGTGCCAGTCCACAACATATGTTATCTCATAGTACTTCACATAATTAGGTGAAGACCTTACAAATTTTAAACCCAACATTCCAAAGGTTCATTTGGATTCCCTTTGAGCAAGCACTGTGCAAAAGTGGGAAGTCAGATCTCAAATTTCCCAGATCTCAATCTAATCGCGCATTTGTGGGATGTGCTTTAGAAAACAAGTCTGAACCATAAAGTCCTAACCTCACTACTTCCACAGGACACAGGACAGAATGATGTGCTGCTAACGTCTTGGTGCCTGATATCACAGGACACCTTCAGAGGTTTGTATATACATATATAGGGGCAGTGGTGGCCTAGTGGTTTGTGAAGCGAACTTGTAACCAGTATGTATAGTGTTAGGGGATCAATAAAGGTTAGATTATTAGATTAGATTATTGTATATATACAGAAACCCATTGACAGTATGAAGTGGAGCCCTGTGAGACATCCAGTATTAAGTAGCCCCTGTAAATTTGTTTTGTTTTTTGATAAACATTTCATCCTGGGTTGCTGGTGTTATTATATAGAAAAAATCTCAAATAAAAACCTATAAATATAAAGACACTGAATAACTCACCATCAGCTGTTCCATGAATTAGAAGATACTGCACTGCATGGAAATTCTTGGCCCTTTCAGTTACAGTTGAGTTCTGCACAAAGTCAAATTTAGGGTTTATGGGTAAACACAAGCGATGGCATTAGTAGTATTAATAATATTAAAAGCCTGTGATAATCCTGAGCATGAAACTTACACTGTAGGCATGGAGATTCTGTGACGGCTCCAACATGTAGCGCTCTGTGTAGATGGAATCTGGAAGGAACGTACATAGAATTAGAGATATAATGTCATATCATTAAAGTGGCTTGACTACAGGACACAACATTAACACAGAAGATATACCATAATATTTCCATTTGGAGACTGGAGCCACAGCCATTCCACATTTAAAAACTCCACTGCCGGAACCCAACACCATCGACGTCACGTATCCACCATAGGACTGTGGAAGGTAAACAGCTTGTTACTGCAGCTCATCTCTTGTCTTGAGCAAAGGCCAAGAACACTGACATCAGAGTGGAGTGAAACATTAACTTAGTTGCAGAGACATTTCTTGCCCTCTGAACTATAAAATACACCTCCTATTTGCAAGAGGAGCACACTTGCTCTCAACACAATTGCTGAAACACAGTGTCTTGACTACTTACCCATCCCCAAATAGCAACTCTTGATTTGTCAATGAAGCCCATTTTGATGAATTCCCTACAAAAGGAAAAAAATATATTGTAGAGGAAGGAACAGAATGATCACAGTCATCACTCATCTCCATTACACTCAGTCTGGTAATGTGAGCATGTCCACCACAGAAACAAGTAAATTAAGTTATATCATGGTTTTCTGGGCAAAAGGTGAACCTGTTTGTTTGAGAGGCACAGACTTGTCTAAGCCTCACCTGGTGGCTGTTATCTGATCTTCCACCTCATATGTTCCCAGACGTCTGTAGATTTCATGCATTAACTTGTCGCCCTGGTAACCACTTCCTCTTCCGTCAAAGCTTGCGACGATGATTTTCTCAGTGCTGGCCAGGTAGGTGGCCCAGTTCACCGTGTAGGCGAAGTCTGCTGTCTGACTGCATGGACCTGCGTATCTGGAAGTTTGGGTCGTTTAATATCAGTTCATGAACCCATCTATTTAAAGCGTTTTCATTATTTAGTGTTTTATTGCTTTTTTAATGAATACTTACACATCGATCAGTAAAGGGTACTTCTTGGACTCATCAAAGCCTGGAGGCAAAAACATCTGGTACCACAGATCTGTCAAAAAATATCAGTGAAAAGGTGTGAATTAATCATTCTCTTTGTTAAATTAATGAGCTAGATATTGTTGTGGAAGACCTGCTTAGACTTTTATGTAAACAATATTTCATTTATTTTTAATCAAAAGTAGAAATGAGTCAAATGTAACCAGATGCCATAACCATACAACCATACACAACCATAAACTGTATATAAAGATTGACCATGATGCCACTCATGGGTTTGTGGACCTACTGCTATGGCTGTCGCCGTCTTGCGCTTTTGAAGTCAGACATAATGAGTGAGGGGTGGATCAAAGACACTGTGCTTGATGATACAGTAGCAACGTGTCAATCAAAAGGTAGCCCCACCTTAAAGCATATCCCTCTTTATCATCTATTCTCCCCTAACTGAGACCATAATTTACAAAGTACACACCATGCTGTAGTGAAGGAAACTTGAAACTGGTGATTGAGACCATAAATTCATTAAGAAAATGTTTACTGAGGTAAGAAGATCGAGGTAGAAGTCGACTCATTTTCACTGCTGATTTTTTTTATAAGCAAT
>OMNN01012327.1:22795-37204 GCA_900302755.1 Chromis chromis
CCACAGCTCAATACTCATGTTCTCTGTAGCTAAAGCTGAGATAAAGCTCTACATTGTTCTTTAATTCCAACTGCAGTAACTGTTGTCAACAACCTACAATAAAGTTACTATGAGAGTGTACACAGCGTGAGTATGAATGACTGTTACATGATGGAGGGTGTGATGTTTTTATCCTGTCATATTTTTTAATCTTATGGAAATGTTTGTTTTCCTGGATGAGGTCAAAGAATATTTTACTGCAACGGATGGACAATTAAGTTTGTTCTTTTTTAAATTTATTCTAATGTATCGCAATGTGAGCTATAGTAAACAAGGAAAATCAACAGCACTCTGATTACATGAGCTCCATCAAGTTATCTGACAATACATTGTTCCCTCAGCTCAGCTGTAGAGAAACACTCTGCTGTACTGTTTTACATTAAATACCACCTCTGGGGTTCAGTGTCATGGTGGGTAGACCTCAGTCATGTCACTGTTTCTGAAAGACAAAGAATCAACAGATGTTTTTCTCTGTGAAATGAACAGAAGCTGTTAAAAACAGTCTGAACCAAAGAACAGAGACATGAACTCAGAGCTGAACTGAGCTTCGTTCAGTGAACTGACAGATTAATCAGTAACAGTGTTCTGTGGAGGAACGTTAACTTAGTTTAATGAGCTCATTTCTATCTGCTGACAACGGTTAAATACTGTAATAACGTTATTGCTGTTATGAATGATCAGCTGTGATCCACAGCAGCGGCCATTTGGTACCGGGCCGCACAGAGAGAATAAAAACGTTTTATTTTATTTCCACAGGGTGTTTTATTTTGAAAAATGACTAGCTCGTCTTCCTGTCACTTCCGTCTGTGCTCGTTTCCCGCCCTTGACTCGTCAATCTGACCCCCTGGCAAAATGAATAAAAAACTAACGTCTCTGGGAGCTTCTTTGAAAAGAGGGAGAGACTCGAAAAAGTAAATACATATTTAGCTATAAAAAGTCATTTTTATTTATTTAGGACATTTTCTTTAATTAAAAAAAATAAATAAACGTTGTTAAATTAAATAATAAAAGTGTCTTGCTTGAAACCAGTCCGTGGTGCAAAAAGAAGGTTGCAGACTGGTCTAGAGGAACCTTGGTTACAGACAGCAGCCTTAACTCAGTCTGGCTGCAGACCTCCACTGTTTTACAACATTGTTTTAGCTTACCTAAATATTATCATCATATTATTAATCAATATTTAGCCTTATTTGTCATATTGTGCTATTTTCTTACCTTGTGCTGTTGGACCACCTGTGTCAATGAAGGGGCTCATTTTAAAATACACCAAGTCAAATTTGTTTTTAAACTCAGTTCTACGTGAGCTCAGTCTTTTTCTTTTTTTTCTTTCTTTTTTTTATAGCAAAAATACAACTTTTCAACTTTATTCTGACCCTGCCAAGCCTCAAACATCATGAGGGACCCACAACATCCTGCACACTCCCTTTACCCTCCTTAACCTCCCTTCAGGCAAGCTCAAAACAATCTTCTCAAGAACAGACTCAGGAACAGCTTTCCCACCTGTATTTTAGAAACCGTTTATTTTTTCAAACACAGAATTTATACAAACAACAAAAAATGTACCGCATTCCTCTCTGCACACAACTATTTACAAAAACAACCTCACAAAGTAGGCAACCTATTTCACAGATCATTGATCCTGCATTCACAGTAGGCCACAGAACCCCTCTTGTCCACGATTTCTTCACACTTTTGGTACAGAAAAACCATGCCTTGTCTTTTGCACAACAAACAGGCCATTTGTAGCATCTATACAAATGCCATGTAAATTATCTTGAACTGTTATGTCCTTTGATATTTTTGAGTGTTTTCTTTGGATGTGTTTGGCCATATTCTTAAAAAAAAAAGAAAAAAAAAGAATATTGCAGTGGGGACATCTTTGTTTTTTCTGAAGTAATTGTGTACCTTTTGTCTCCTGAGCAGCAGTAACCACAGAGGAGGATATGACACTTGTTTGTTGATGTGGAGGAGGACTTAATTCTGGCAAGGGGGAGACTGTGGGTGCTGGAGGCATGGAGGAGAGTGCAGTGGTTGAGCCTGGCAGCTGGACGGAGGAAAAGGAGCTGGAGGTTGATGAATCCAATGGGACTGAGGTAGATGGTGGTAGAACAGGGTCAGACAAGGTAGCAGCTGAGGTGTCTGTTGGCTGTGTTGAACCTTGGTAAGCCATATGTATTTATGTATTAATCCACACCCTATACACACATTTTCTATCTACAAATGCAGACTTACCTTTAAATGGAATGGCCTATTTGCATGGCTTTCGATGTGTGTCTTAATCCTGTACTCTTTGCAACCTTTCAGTTTAGGGCACAGTGGACAGTGCAACAGTTTGCAGCAAGATGTGCAACGTTCTGTTTTGAGCTTTGCTCCAGCTTCAATTATTGAATGATGCATCTACGAAAGACAGAAAAAGTGTTAACTAATGTCCACTTGGTACACAAACTTCAGATTAACAATTATTTACTCTTGCAGCACAGTAATGTGTTTTTGCAGTTTAAATGGGAAAACTGCTCATTTCAGCAAATATTTTCACTGAATGGCTTTAACGATAGTAACACTTTAGTGACATAGCTAACGCAACTAATGCTAGCCACCTTTCGCGTAACTACTTTCAAAACGACAAAATACGTCGCTCGTGCCACATTCGGTTCCTTGTTTGATTGAAGTCTAGTCTACAATTATTGAAAATATATAAAAGTGAACAAATGCAAGTTCTGTTGCATAAATACGTTTTCCCCCACTGTTTAGGATTCAGGAATAGTCACCTACCGTTGTCTTGTCTTCTGTCTTTAAGAGCCTCGCCAAATAAGGCACTTCCGAATCTGAGAGTGGCGGTCTGCAGCCAGACCCCTCTCGAAAGTAATGATACAGTCTAACAGCAAAAATGTTATTTTAATGGTTTATGGTTATTATTCCACTGTCTATCAAATTTAATCAAAACACAGAAGAAAAACTAATTAGATAAGATGAGATTTGTCTGTTAAACTCTTAAGGAATTCCCCAAACTTTTAACTTTACTTTTCCTTAATCATAAATATTAAATGTTATATTAAAAGAAATATATGACTCAAAACCGTTTTCAGGGGCCTTAAATCTGTCAAATTATAATCAGGTGCATCAAACAATCAGGGACATCTTGAGGAACATGACAATGGCCCAAGATGTTGATTTGACCTCCAAACTTCCTAGACCCCATTCTGAACAAGCATCAACAGGATGCAGTGGAACAAGTTTGATTGACAGAGTCCCCACTGCACAAGCCAGAGTACCCAAAGGATCCACTGCCAATGTCCTGGTGCCAGACCCCATAGGACACCCTGAGAGGACCTCTTGTCCATGCCCAATGGTTCAGAGCATTTTGACCACATAGGGGGGAACAACACAATATTAGGCAGGTGGTCATAATGTTATGCCTGATCGGTGCATATATATGGTGAAATATACAATCATATAAGCTAAAATGTAATGATGGTCATTACTTCGGAGAGTGAACACCTAATAAACTGAACTGATGATATATGTTTATAAGAAAAAAGGTCATATGAGTCATAAAATAGATGTGAAACTTTGATAAGGATGTTCTGTGTGGTCGGTAGGAGCCATTCTGAAGGCCTCAACATTCAAACCACAAAATGTACCAAAAACACAGATGGTTTAAATGTCAGCACAGTCTGCGAGGCTGATCGCACACGATGTGGTGATGCAGCTCGTAACAGGAGGTAAGAATCAGGTGATGATCAAACTTTGTGGAGACTTGTGACGCATGTCGGGCGAATTTTATTTAGGTTGATGCTTCAGTCGACCTCGAGACCAGCTGGGTTTGCTGTAGGCTACTCTGTGTGGTGCACAAGCAGACTGAAGAATCATCACAAAGCCGAACTCTTGGACTAATTGAATGTGTTAAAAGGTCACATGAGTTGTGGTTTTTAGCTGCTTCCTTCCAGCTGCTGGTTCAGTGTGAAACTAACAAGAGCAAGAATCACTTCAAGTTCAGCGACTGATCTCTGGTCAGTAGAATCTAAACTGTTTCTGAGGTTATAACAGGTTTCCGATGTCTTGTTTCAAGGTGTCTCCAGCATATAATAATAATAATCTAACCTTTATTGATCCCCTTGTGGAATTTTTTCTCTGCATTTGACCCATCCTATTCAAAGTTAACCTTAACTATACATACTAGGAGCAGTGGGCTGCTGCGGTGCAGCACCCGGGGAGCAGTCAGGGGTTAAGGGCCTTGCTCAAGGGCCCACAGTGGTGGTGACTGGGACAAGCGGTCGCCTTTACTTTCCCACCTCAACCTCTTGCCAGTCCGGGGACTCGAACCGGCGACTCACCAGTTACAAGTTCGCCTCACAAACCACTAGGCCACCACTGCCCCCAGTATCTAAATAATACTTAATCTGGTGGAACTTTTCTTCATGCATAGCAGCTTTAACTGCACTTAAGAATGTAAAAACATTGTGCTTAAATATTTCACAATCATTAATCAGCCGACAAGTTTTTTTCCTCATATTCCTGAAACTTTTACTTTTTCAGATACATGTATATGACAATGTGTCTGTCCAGAGGTTGTATATGTACGTACTTTCAGTGCTTTGGAACTTTACAAAATCTTCTTATCTTATTTAATTTACAAAAAGTATTTCATTACATACATGACTGTTGCGTTTTGCAGGATAATGATGATGATCATGTCCATAAAACTGATTTAACACTGACAGTTGAAAAGCTGCACTACAACTTAACTGTTGGTTGTAGTCGGAGATGCAACAGGTTTGGAGCTGAGAGTCCAACATCTTTTATGTGCAACAGAGCACTACTTCCATATCTTCAGTCTTTGGCTTTTTTGTTCTCAACTATTGCAAAACCAAGTAAGAAATGATGATGAGAATAAAAACCTTCCACTTGCATCCTGCAATCTTTGACGTAGGTAGTTGATGCTGATAAAAGTAAACACGCTGCTGTACAAAAAAAATTTTACTTCAATCAAATAAAACATCTGTATGACGGTTAGCTCTGTTATGTCTTGTTTTTAAGTTAAACTATAATGGAATGTCATATAAGAGGTGAAAAAGCAGAAGGCGTCTTGCAGCTCACATCAGGCCTGCAGATTTATTTTGGAGATTTGTGGACCTCTGAAATGATGTTTCCATGTTGTGATCCAGATGTTGGAGAAATATGAATAGTTCTTTGGGTGTTAGACCTGGAAACATATTGGTGGAATGTATGCAGTCCATTGATACGTATTCCATTAGCATTTCTTCAATTCTGCACCAGGATGCTTCGTTTCGCTCATTTAGAGTCCAAATGAGTGAATATCCAGGTAAGTCCGGTCAGTTTAATGTCGACTGTCGAGATCACAGAGGAACAATATCCAACATCCACCACATCATGTGATGATGCTACAGTTCTGTTATTGTAAAGCCATCCTCTTAGTGGTCAAAGAGAGTTCTGGGACTCATGCTCGTGGCCTAGTATCGTCTTGCCGTTGTCGCTGTAGCTCCGGTTTGGCAGGAAAGACAATCTGAAAGAGACAGACAGAGACTTCATTCATAAACTTTAGTAAAACCTCAAACTAAACAAGCTTAAGTGTGCCTATATGCACACTGAAAATAAATGATGCCTTACACAGAAAATGGAAATGTCAAATTAGGTTTGAACAAGTCTTCTACAAGCCTTCATACCAATGAATGTTGGTGATTTAGTTAATCTCAGTGCACAACAGTTGGACCATCCTATACACTGTACAACCACTCCTAGCCAGTCATGTCACTTATGTCTTCACAGAGACTGGCAGCAGAATAAAACACTCCAAATAAATGCCAATAAAAGAAAAGATAATATAAATATTGCAACAAATAATCAGATTAAAAACATTTGGATTTAAAAGTGAAGGTCAAGCCAAACAAAGCTGAATATTGTAGCTTTGCTGGCAGGATCAAGCAGAAAGGAGCTTCTGTGTCAGTGGGAATAGAAGAAGAAGAAAGCATGGGAAACCAGAAAAGAGCGACTGGGAACCGCAGTCGACATTCTTCTCAAAGTAGGCAACAGCAACGGAGGCAGATGGCACAAGGAGGATTTTACCATTTGTTTTTGCAGTGGCAGTTTATTTAACGAACAAATCAAATTCTAAATGCTTGACATAGCAAAAAAGAACTTACTGAGTGAATTTCTGTGTGTACTGCTGGTCTGTTTATAACCAGCTGGAGTGAGCTCAAGAAAACAGCAAGAAAACTGATTTGTTTGTGTATTTGTTTATTTGTTCTAGTGATCTTACAAACATGAGTTGAGCTGTTTATGTGCTGCAGAAACACGGTAGCAGAAACTTCAGTTACACATCAGGGATACTGTTTATCAAGCCTTTTACTATTACCAAATGTATAGACTATACAAAATAATAATGGCAGCTGGTTTAGCAAAGACATTCTGGTATACAGTCCTGCACGGTGGCTCGGTTGTTAGCACCGTCGCCTCACAGCTAGAAGATCCCCAGTTTGTGTCCCAGTTAGGATGCCTGGGATCTTTCTGTGTGGAGTTTGCATGTTCTCCCTGCACAGTGTGGGTTTTCACCGGGTTCTCCAGCTTCCTCCCACAGTCCAAAAACATGCTGAGGTTAATTTACTATGCTAAATTGTCCGTAGGTGTGAATGAAAGTGTGCTTGGTTGTCTCTTTCTATGTGTAGCCGTGTGATAGACTGACAACCTGTCCAGAGTGTCCCCTGCCTTCGCCCGAGTTGGCTGGCATAGGCTCCATCACCCCTGTGACCCTACAGAGGTTTAGGTGGTGTATAGATAATGGATGGATGGATTCTGTTATACAGAAATGTAACCATTAATACTCCCTATATTCTAAACACGTCTATATAATATAATCAGTCTTTTGTGGCTTTCGGTGGCTGAAGTTTCCACTTTTCTCTCATTTTCTAAGGACAAAAACTCATGCCATCACAATAAATGAAAAAATTATATCGTCACATACAAATTGAATCTAAAGCAACTGTAAAATTGCTCAAAGCTTTGCAAATCTCAAATCTACCAGTGACCTTATTTAACTTTCTTTGTTGTGTTTGGAATTTTGGATGTTTTCTGGATTTGGAGCCCTTTAAGATTCAGTTTTAACCAAGCTTAAGGTAACTGCAAACATATGGCTTACTGTTATGGATATAAAGTAAAGGTGTTATTAATTGTTAATTTATAATTAATAAAACCAAATTATGTTGTCCTCCGACTAAATGTCAGACCAAAGCTAGAACACATTTTAACCTTGTCATGGCAGATCATTTTAATTCTGTAAAATTATGCTGTCCAGGGGGAATACTGTCCAGGGGGTTTCTTAAAAGCTGAATAAAACACATAAACCCCAAATGGACTTATGAATAATCTCATTGAGATCTCTTATACTAAACGATCACAACAATGAAAAGCATTCACTCAAAACTACCATCACACACACACACAACTACACTCATTAAAAGAGTCACAAATAATATTAGAAAATAAGCTACTGGTGCTTTAAAGTCTCTGGGAGGAATGAGGGTCTGGAAGTTCACAGTATTGGAAACCAGCAGTTCAGAGTTGATCTCGTGTCATGGTTATTAGCTCTGAACTCAGCTAAGGTTATTAAATGTCTCCGCAGCTCGGCATGGCAAGTCTTTATAAGTATAATGGTGCTTTTTATATGCCAGTGATGACCATCCAACCTTCTCATATACACCAACCAATAACACTGATGATCTCGTTACAATGGCACAATACCCATGACACTCAAATGGCTCGAAGAACACAACAAAGAGCCCAAGTCCTTGACCAGCCTCCAAACTCCCCAGATCTCAGTCTGATCAAGCATAGACACGCCTGAGTCATGCAACTTTCATGACCTAAAAGATCTGCTGCCAAGTGCCACAGGTCACGACAAGAGTTTCAATGATAATACCTGGGTGGAACAGAGTTTGTTTAGTCTGACTCCTCAAATGTAGACTTGGGGTATAAATCGGTCATTTCTGGTTTTCATTTCCCATGGCTTTCTCCTATCAAAATGGAAAGTTTTCCCAAGGACTTGGATTGTGCAATAATAACAACAATAATAATAATCCTTTTTTTTATAGAGACCTTTTTAAAATCCAGGTTACAAAGTGCTTTACGAGGCAGCAAAATACGACAGACAAGTCATAAAATGTTTAGCCTTTAAAAGACAGATGAAAATGCAACATGATGTATAAAACCAGCAGTGTTAAGAGAAACATTAGAGAAGGAAATGAAAACTCGGATAAAATCAGGAAAGGCTCTCCGATAAAAGTATGTTTTAAGACAGGACTTAAAAGACATGACTGACTCAGCCGAACAGATATCTTCAGGTAGATCATTCCAGAGCCTCGGGGCCCTGACTGCACTCTGTCCCCTTTTGTTTTTAGCCAATCCCCTGGAACAAGCAAAGGACCTCTACCCGAGGATGTTGAAGTCTGAATTGGTGCATAAGATCCTAACGGGTTGGAGATATAACCAGGAGAGAGGCCATGAAGGGCTTTAAAAGCAAAGAGTCAAATCTTATGTAGATGCCAAGAGCGAGTGCAATGAGGCATAAAGTGCTAGTGTTTCTTAGTTCTTGTTAAAAGAAAAAGAATAACAGGGATGACACAGGCTTGTTCCACTCTTTTGGGTAATTAGCCATTTTAATTACAGTGTTTGCCTCCCTGTATGCACCAAAACAACTCCCCCATTACTATTTTCTAAGGACACCATCACTGCATCCTGGGCAAAGTACTGCCCAAGATGACTGGAAATGCAAACAATATTGCACTATAGCAGAATGATCATGTGGTGTAGCCAGACCATTCTCCAGCACTGATAGAGCTTTGAAGATACACTATATTGCCAAAAGTATTGGGACACCCCTCCAAATAATTGAATTCAGGTGTTCCAATCACTTCCATGGCCATGGGTATATAAAATCAAACACCTAGGCATTCAAATGCCTAGGCATTTCACAAATGGGAAAAGACACTCTCAGGAGCTCAGTGAATTAAAGTGTGGTACCATGATAGGTTGCCACCTGTGCAATAAGTCCATTCGTGAAATTTCCTCGATACTAAATATTCCACAGTCAGCTGTTTTATAACAAAGTGGAAGCAACTGGGAACAACAGCAACTCATGGACGAGTCTGGGTTTGGCGGTTGCATGGAGAACGGTACTTGCCTGACTGCATTGTGTCAAGTGTAAAGTTTGGTGGAGGGGCGATTATGGTGTGCAGTTGTTTTTCAGGGGTTGGGCTTGGCCCCTTAGTTCCAGTGAAAGGAACTGCTTCAGCACACAAATTCATTTTCGACAATTTCATGCTCCCAACTTTGTGGGAACCATTTGGGGATGGCCCCTTCCTGTTCCAACATGACTGTGGAGCAGTGTACAAAGCAAGGTCACTAAAGACATGGATGAGTGAGTTTGGTCCCGAGGAACTTGGCTGGCCTGCACAGAGTCCTGACCTCAACCCGATAGAACACCTTTGGGATGAATTAGAGCAGAGACTGAGAGCCAGGCCTTCTCATCAACATTAGTATCTGACCTCACAAATGCACTTCTGGAAGAATGGTCAAAAATTCCCATAAACACTCCTGAACCTTGTGGAAAGCCTTCCCAGAAGAGATGAGGCTGGGTGGGCCAACTCCATATTAAACCCAACAGATTAAGAATGGGATGTCATTAAAGTCCATGTGTGTGTAAAGGCAGACGTGCCAATCCTTTTGGCAATATAGTGTAGGTCTGAATACATGAGAGCTGTTTTGATGGCACAGTGGGGACCTAAACATTATTATTCATTATTATGTTGTGGCTTATCGATGTAAGGTACAACGATGATTGTGATAGTGGTAGACAACATCCAGTCGTATCAGGATAAAGGATACCTCCATAATCTTGTGTTGACAGTATGGTGGATTGTCTAATGGTATTGGTAACTATTGTAAAAGTAGCTCACAGACCTTCAGTGTTGATTAATGATTATTACCAGAGACATGGAATTTTGTGCAAGGAAGGTTTACAAACCCCCAAAATACAGCGGGTTAAATTCCACATAGCTGGTGAAAGGACCACTTTTGACGGTATTGAGAGAATAAATCCTTTATTGAGTTTGCCTTTGCTTAGACAGTAAATCAACACTTAGTCCCAGGATGACTTTAAAACCTTAAACCACCCACTAGAAGAGACAAAAACTCATCTTTTCTTCTGTATGAACACTGTACAACTGGTGACTTGCCCCCGGGGATCCACATGCTCAGCTTGATCTTATCAGATTATTCACTACAATGACCAAACACACACACAGAGTCCCAAGTGGAGGTATGTCCCGGGTGAAGAGGCAACGGGGGAAAGATAAACAGAAATGTTCTGTAACTTCTGCTCCTCTATTTTGTGTGTTTTTCTGTACAGCCAGATTGTTTACTATCCAAACACAGCTCGGTCCCCGTCCGTCTGTCTGTCACACAGTCCTGGATGAGATTTCTGTCCGCCAGCAGCTGGGGGAAGAATCAGTATCCGTATTCGACAAAACCACCCCGAAGTACCGAGGAGGAAATTTAAGAAAATAGGAATCCGGATCACAAATAAACATGGAATGGCAGTGTGGGGTCAAAAAGTACCACGTAAAAAATGCCTAAACAGTTCTCCTACAAATTACAAATTGCTTTGGCAAATACGTTTTGGATGAAATGTTACTGAAGAATTTATCATGCTTGGGTTTCCATGACTGAATCTTGTAGAAGAAAGAAAGGAAGGATGTAGAATATACAGTGTGTCACCGGCAGAGAACATGTTGAAACTGGAAGATATAGAAAGGTGGCCGAAGGTGATCTGAATGAAGAATAAAACTCTCTATTTTTTAAAGTCTTTAACAAAATGATTTGAGCCAAACACTGTTTGGAAAAGTTCCAAAAAGTTCATGACAATACCTGAAGCAGGGAGAAGCTGGAGAGAAAAAAAGTATGCTAGATAAAAGCCTCACACTTGATATGGATTACAGATTATTTATTTTAACTGACATGAAGCGGTGCATAAATGTATATTTTGAACATATAAGTTAAATAAACCCAAATGTGTCCATGTTCTGTGTTTAAGATGAACGACATCCTACAGTACAGTAGGCAGGTTATTTATTATTAATTGGTTTATTTAAAAAAGACAGTCCACATTAATAAACACAGCTCCAAATAGGCCTGAGTAAAACAAAACCTGTTGTCTGCCACAAACATTTCCTGTAATTTGAGCATTTACAGAAATAGCATATATGAATGCAGAGCACTAATAAGTATCCTACAAAGTATTGCGGGTTTGTACAGCATACTCTCTACATGTGTGCAGTGTGAGTAATTACACAAACACTCTGGATGCATGCTTATAATATAGGCCTCTTCCTCCATCATTTTCTTTTTTAGATTGTAATTTTTACTCTGAGCGCCAAGTTTCTTTTTTATCCAGATCATCTGAAACTTTTCTTGGATGCTTCCATGTTTTTTCCACTATATGCGCTGCTGCACTCCTAGTTGCTATAACCTTCTCCATCTCCGTCACTACAATTCGTCTCCTCTTCAACTCTGGCAAACCAAACTTTCAAAAGTACAAGCTCAATGCAACAAAAGTGAATACATCTGTGCATCTTTGACACACAAGTTAGAAAATATCCGATCATTGAAAAAACAACTGAGGATTCCAATTTGCCAAAGTGCATGAACAGGCTTATAAAATGACCTGTAAACACCAGAACTTTCTTAATTTTGGACCTGAGGGCTGTGCGTGTCTGCATGTCTCCATCATGGCTCCTCATGAAAAAGAATTGCCAGACAAACTAAGAAATTTGATTGTGAGACTTCATAAAGATGGAAAAAAAAATACAGGAAGATCGGTGACCAACTAAAAATCAGTGAAAACACAGTTGCAGCAGCAATCAGGAGGTACAGAACAAGCCATAGTACCACTAATCAGAGCTGCAGTGGCCGTCCTTCTAAAATGACAGTGTGCTACTTGCACAATTTAGCTATAAAAAAAACAACTTGGCACAGGGGTTTGTAGTGGTATTCACAGTTTCTGTGACAGCTCACATAGTGTGAAGAATATTGCATAACATCAATGTCTAAGGACAGCATCCAGGGAAAGAATCCTTACTTGCTCTTAAGCACAAAACTACAAGATGAAAGTTTGCTAAAGAACACAAAAAGAAGCCTGAGGGATATTGGGAGCATATTCTTAGGTCAGATGAGACAAGATAAATTTGTTCAGGTCAGATAGCATCCAGCATGTTTGGCTGGACTACCACAGTGAATGCATAGTCCTGACAGTGAAGCACACATGAGGCTGCATGAGTGGTCCATTTACTGATGGCACCATGAATGTCTGTGGATATATCAAAACACTTGCTGACAAGATGACTTACAGTCTTCAGAAACTTGGCACATGAGGAATATTCCAGCATGATAACGATCCAAAGCACTGCTAAAATCACACAAGTTTCCGAGAAGGAAAAGAGCGAAAACTATGACCTGAGCAAGTATGTCACCTGACTTGAATCCAATGGAACATCTTTGAGGTATTTTAAAGAGAAAGGTAGAGAAACACAACCTCTTTGGCAGTCTTTAAAGAATAGAAAAAAATAAAGGTGAACAGTTTTGTTGATGTAGTTCCTAATGTGGGGCCCTATACCTTTGATGTAGTATATAGTATAATAGTAATAGTATAATCCAGTTACTACAAGGTGATACAACAAGGGGTGAACTCAATTCTGTTGTATACTGTACACAGTCTAAGTCTATTATAAAGCCCTGAACCTGGAAGTCATTATGTGGAAACTACATGCAACATCTTAATAAGGATGAAGATCAAAACCACATTAAAGGCACCAGACAGTTATAAATTCATGCTTAAATTTAGCATTATTAAATTAATCATCACATCTGGAGCTGCTTTAGATTTAGTTTCACCCTTTAGCTTAGGACTGATTCTTATTTAAATTCACATGTACAGTTTGATCAAAACACTAAAACTACAGCAGATAGAGCAAAGATGCTGTTTATGATTCTCATCACTACAAATTACAGCTCACTCTGCTGGACTTACATATAAGGTATGGGTCACAAGCACAATATTACCATAAGATGTGAGGCTGGAGCAAATATTTTGACTGCACATACTGAACCAGATGATATATGACAGTTAAATACGTTCACATTAAATCTATTAGTCCACATACACTTCACATGTCTCTCCTCTGATATTCAGCGGAGCAGCTTTTAACCACAGGCCGTGTGGATTCAATTAGGCCAGTTCAAATTAAAAAACTGAAACAGCTATTTTCCCTTCATGATAGAACATTGCCTGAGTTAAAAAAGGAAGGGAAGACGGATGGAACTGTCCCACAAATTAAATCAAATCTCATAACATCAGCTTTATGAAGAAACCGCAGGGGCTGACACTTTGTCCAGAGATAGTTAACATAACATAAGCAGTGTTCCAGCTTTCATCGTTGTCTGCTATTTCACTGTCTGAGGCCAAAAGATGAAATGGAAAACACAAGATTTCTCTTGCTATATATGTGCATTTTGGTGATTTACCGTCATTTGTTTTGAGGCTGCATCAGCTGTCCATTACAATAAAAATGAAACCTTGTGGAGAACAGCAAAGGCTCCTGCATGGAGAGAGGAGAAATACCCTGCGGTACTTACTAATTTGTCTCATGGGAAGCTTCAAATATGTGGAAAATGTCTGTTTTTATTCTGATGCTATAAGCAGCAACTGCAGCTGACCTGAAATGCAGAGATGATGTATACAGACAGCTTAAACTCAGTTCGTGCATGAATTTCATGACATAAAACTACATTGTGGTCATTTTTGGTACGATTTATGGTTTGCATTTTTTAGCAATAGACATTCAGGGTATTTAAAGTGCACTTTTCATTTATGGAGAATGGTGGAGTCTTTACATATAAAAGGGATTCACAGAAAATTACACTTTTGTCTGTTCTGTCCATTATGACCACTGACAGTTGAAGTGTATAACATTGATCATATTGGTACTATGTGGTGTTCTGCTGGAAAACCTTGGATTTTAACATCCGTGTTGATGAGACTTAGACACCCAAATAAACATTGTCCCAGAACAAGAACACTCCCTCATGCAAATGGAAATCCCAAATGTCACTGGCCTACCCCTACAGGAAAATGCCCCCCCCACATGGCAAAAACATCAAACAATCAGGAACATCTTGAGGAACATGACAATGGCCCAAGATGTTGATTTGACCTCCAAACTTCCTAGACCCCATTCTGATCAAGCATCAACAGGATGCAGTGGAACAAGTTGGATTGACAGAGGCCCCACTGCACAAGCCAGAGTA
>OMNN01012330.1:5007-16886 GCA_900302755.1 Chromis chromis
AGATATTTTACTACTTACATTTTTACATCCTCTACAATCTAAGCATTTTTCACATACTACTCCGCACAACATTTTTTGTTTGTGTGTTTTTTACCGAATGTGGTGCAAAAGGCAAATTTTTGGTGAATTTTACAATGACACACATTGAATAAAGGGATTTTTTATGAAATATCTCCATATTAAGATTAGTGTTGGGTAATTATCCCAACAAGGACCATCAGAAAAACATTTTGTAGTCTTGACAAATGCTGTAATTTGGACAGTTTGTGAAGGCAACATGCCTTTTAAACTGACCCTTGAGTTTTGGGGTTCAGAGGGTTAATATAAAGTCCATATAACAAATAATAACATATTCCTTCTTTCCAAATTCTCTAACAAGCAATAATAAAATGTTGCTGTGTTGAAGCCATTATTTACTTGTTAGTAAATGCATTTAATCAGTGTGGGCATTAGACTGAAAACATAATAGATGTAATTCTTTCAGCATAATAGGATGGTTAAATAAAAACAGGACAGTGAATCATCTGAGGAGACCTTTAAAGAAATATGGAGGCGTGACAGTGGTGCAGATGATCGCTTTTGGTTCATCTTCAAAAGGTGAGAGGGAAAAAACTGCAGAGAGCACTGAGCAGCCGTTTTATTTTCGAGGGGATGACTATAATTAATAAACGCCATTAAAAGACATCTGCCGACACTTGTGCTACCCCTTCAGGTGCCATGACAATCATAACTCCGACCGTTACCATCAAGATCATGATCACCCATTGTCATCGTTCTTAAAATGCCTCATTTGAGAACTAAAACATTACATCTCTCACATGAGCCACAAGAAACAAACAAAACAAGAAAAATATTTCTTAAGTAAAACTGTACAAATTATATTTGAGCTCTAACTGAATTAGGCCTGAGACTAATACATTAATATTGTGTGCAAAACTCTATTCTTAAAATAAATTGTTATTCTTTAATTGACTGACTAGCTAAAGGTTAAGATTGTATTTACTACTTTGTTCCAAAAAATTAGGCAGTGGCAGACCAATAACAGTGATACTGTTCAGTTTGTAACTCTAGCTGGTGGGTGAACAAGACACCAACTGTTTCTGTTTGCTTTGAAATTACTTACCAACCAATTACGCACAAAGATTACTGTAAGCCTTAGGTGGAGTCAAACACGAATAACAATGGATCAGATGTTTCTATGTTTGGCTTTGCTCCAAAGGGCAGTGAAACTACAAGTTTATGAGTCAGTGCAAATTGAAAAAGAAGCACTGAGAAGAAAAAAAAAAGTATTTCTTCCTGCAGATTGTGGATTAAGCACCAACGGATGGCCACACGCACGCGAAATTCACAAATCACATCAAACGGCACAACGGCACACCCACGCACTTACACACTCGCACAAACATTCCTTACAAATCAAATCAAAAACAGGGCGCGCAAGGAGGGGGAACGATTTGCCAATTGGCCAGAGCATCCATGCAGAAAAGGATTTAAATATCACTGGAAATGGGGCCAGTGTGATTGCATCACTTCCGGTTCAGTAGAGCTAGTCAAACGCCTCTGGTGGCCAAGTAATTTGATACTCCAGATAGTATGCATAATGTCACAAATCACCCTGCACGCACCGAAAACTCAAATCAAGCTCATCCGGTAATGCTGTCAAGGATATATGCAGTTCTACTAAATGCATTCTGCCCTTGAGGGTTTAAGCTGTATGAAAACATCAGGCTAATTACAAATGAAATATATAAAGACTCAAACGTACTGCCCCATAACTTCTAAATTATAATTTTGTAACTGAGCTTGCATCATCTCAGCTGCTCCCCATAGCTGTCACCTGATATAATGGGGACAAGAAAAAACAACCAATAAATGAATGAATAATCTCTGCTCATTATAAACACAGGGAGGGCTGTGAAACCTCTCTGTTTATTTGCATTTTTAAAAAAAAAAGTATTATTTTTAGCTACAGAACCACGATGGAAACAAGGGGACTGAAGCACCACCTCTAGCTTCACTGTAGATTACAATCACCCACAGAAAATGACATGCACATGATTCACTCACACACTCCACACACTTGTGTGGGCTCGGGCTAATGAGTGTTTGCGGGAAAAGACACATTTTCAGCACAAGTAGAAGACTGTAGCAAAAAGGCTGACAGTCCTGATGCATGGTAGTGATTGCATAGCTAAAACGGGAATGCGTTTTATTTAGTTTGCGGGTAAATGTTGCCATGACAACACACGTTGCCAGAGTGACATTTATAAAGGACACACTTGGATTGCTCTCATTTTTCAAGCCTCATATACAGCATACATACACATTAACATGGGCAAACGGTAAATACCATATTCCGTGTTTACAGTGCAATTACATTCTAAGTATTCTTGTTGTTGAACAAGGTTATCAGCTCAGAAAATTTGTGAAGTCACATGTACAATGTATAGGTCACTTTATTAGGACTGTAACATCAACCTGTCCAGGGACTACAGGTGGAAATTAACTTTTTTGCTATAACCTGGCACAATTCATCTTTCCTATATGGTCAATGTTAAATTGTGCACTGTCCCTGTATAAATAAAACCCATACCATACCAGGTACACCTATGAAATCTAATGCAATCCAGTGCAGCAGTTCTGCAATAAATTCCACTTTTACAAAGCTTCCTTTTTTTTTTTTTTTTTTTTTACATATTCAGTTTTTGTTGATGTCAAAAAGTGCATAGTGATACTTTATGTTCATTATAGTGATCATGGTGGGTGTTCCTAATATTTTGCCCCACTCATGCATGGGCAAAATATTATAACCACTTTGAAATGTAACAAAATCCACCACATACACTGATCAGGCATAACGTTATGACCACCTGCCTAATATTGTGTTGGTCCCCCTTATGAGGTAAAAAATGCTCTAAACCATTGGGCATGGACATTTCAAAAAGTATGACAATGTTGTCACATTATATTTCACAGATGGGCATGTGTGTGTGTGTGCATGCAATGAAAAAAAAATCCAATGTTTTCACTCAAATTTGAGACAATCCGACTTTTCCTTCCTAAAAAGTTGAGTTATTTTTTTTTTTTTTTTTTTTTTTGTAAATACGAGGTTTCTCGCACACAGCTGACGACAGCAAACTTGAAAGTTCCATAGAAGGACAGATTACCATCACAGAACAATACAGCCCGATGGTGACAAATTGAGAGTGATCACTGAGAGTGTATAGGGGGGAAGATGAGAAAGGAGAGTAGCGCACGAGAGAGGGATGATGAGAGATGGGGAGCACTGACATGGCGAAGGAGCGGGTCAGGAGGAATAAAGGATGGCGGATGAGAGTCAGGAATGTACTGAGTGGGAGGCCTGGATGGAGGGAAACGGAGAGGAGGGAAGTGTCCTCTTGGTAGAATAGTTCTGATTGAGGTCAGTTTTCCCACCAGATGAGACACCACTTTAATCACCCTCTGTGGGTCTCATCACCATGGAGGGGCTGGCCTCATCAAGCAGAGGAGAGAGACAGTGCTTGGAGACAGAAAGAGAGAGAGAGAGAGAGAGAGAGAGAGAGAGAGAGAGAGAGAGAGAGAGAAACATATATCAAGAGAAAGAAAAATTACGAATAGAGAGACACAAATGTGAGCTGAATATGCTGAATAGGAGAGTGGGAGAGATAGACCTCCAAAGTAAGAGAAAGAAATAGATATACTGCACAGGATTGGACCACAACAAATACTGGGGGGGAATCCACAGAATATGAGACATAGTGAGAGAGAGGAAAAAAGAGCAATTTGAGCAATCGACTAACACAGCATCAAGATTGTAAATAGTTAGGAAAGCAATGAAATGGGCAAAAAAAAGAAAAGAAAAAGAAAGCCAGAAACACAATAATAACAGAAGACAAAATATATAGTATACGACCAGCAATGGGGGGTATTGAAAGGAAGAGGCTAACTGACTGAGAGACACTTAGCTAGTGAAAAGCTACAAAAAGCTTTCTTCATCAAACTGCCGTAATACACCACCATTGCTAGGAAGTGATCCTGGAATTGAAAATTACATTTAAGTATCGCCTTTATATTGGGGAAGAAAAAATAATGTGTCTTCACCCTTAGGAGGCTCTCTGGTTCTTCAAGGCGCCATAGCTTGTTGAAGAACCTCTTTATTTAGCAGATGGTTCTTCATGCACTTTATGTGGTTTTAAAGTACTAAAGGTTCTTCATTTTTATTACAGTTATTTGGTGGCAGGTTGTAGCATGGAATCAGAGCTGCAACTGATCCGTTTCATTATTGATTCGTCTGTAGAATATATTCCCATTTAATCAATAGATGATCAGAAAACAGTACAATTTCCCAAATCCCAACGTGGCATGTTGTAAAGTGTTGCTCTGTGTGCCAAACAGTCCAGAACCCAAAATATTAAATTAATTATAACAGAAGATCCAAAAATGCTGTAAATTCCAATATTCTCAGTTTAGTTATAAGTGTATAAGTGCTTAAGGGGTCTTTGTTCCCCATCATAGTGACTGATTTTATGTTTGTGTTTGGCCAATAACAATGGATTTATTGTGTGCTTATCTGAAATACACACTTTTAATACCTAAATTGTCAGTAATCAAATTAAGTAAAAAAAAAAAAAAGAAGAAGAATGCTAATAAATGGCCAACAACTATGTTCATGTGCTTGTTTTTCAACCTACACATAATATGCTAAAAAAAAAAAAGATTGCCTAAAGGAATCATTTTAATAGTTCTTTCAGGCACTTTTAGGGGCTCTTTAAAGAGCTGTTTGCAGAGATGGTTCTTTACCAGACCTCTTTCTAAAAGGTTCTTTGTGGAACTAAAAAGGGTTCCTCAATGGCATCACTGCAAAGAACCATGTTTGGTTTCAGTTAGTGCCTTTATTCATGAGCATTTCTGTTTAATGCCATATTTAACTTCTCCACCAGTACATTTTAGACTGACATGCTCTACTTTTTACTATGCTACAGTGATGTGCAAACTGCAGGTTATTACTTTTTCAAAGAGGATTTCATATACAATTTGTATGACCACTTTAATAGACCATCCAATAGTTAAATCACCTGACATTTAAGCTAATGCTGCCAACGCTTTAAAGCATCAGTGATAATACCCATATATCAACCTGAAAGTGTCCATTCTAGATTATATCTACATCACTTTCTGAATTTCAGTGATTTGTTTCTGCATTTTTGCTATATTTTCTCTTTTACATAAATCTGCACTATTCAATGGGTTTTCCAGCAATAGAACAAAGGGGAAAAAACAGGACTATGTGTAATGTGTGAAAGAACTATCACTCAACTCTCTAGTTTCCATCAATTCCTTCCGTTTTTAGCCTGCTAGCATCCTTCAAACTCATTGTTTTGGTCTTACGGCCGCAACTTTACTGGTCCATTCCTGCTGCTCTCATCAACCTTGTTTCCAGCTGAAGCACAAAGCTGTTTTCAGTTAAACCACTCTGACAAATCCATTGATCACTGCCTGCCCAGCACCAGATGGTGGAGAGACACAGTTAGCAACGAGCTGATGAACAAAGTGAAGCACTTAGGAGGTAAAAAACCAAGACTTTCCCTTAGTTGGGTGGAGACTAAGATACAGCATAAAGAAGAGTGAATATTATATGCCAGGTGGCCAGAAATACTCCTAATATTCCCATATGTTGCTCTGCGTCTGCTGAATGTGCAACTGTTTGCTAACACATTTATTATATTACCTATTAATACATGTAATGGGCATTTTTACAGTACAGTAGAGCTAATTTTACTTGGAAAAATATCAAACCACAACCTTCCACGACTTCACAGGTATGATGGAGATTACAGTGCGCACAACAGTGACACTATTATATGTCATTTCATTGTTTTTCTTTGCTAAAACTGCATGTGCAACTGCTAATGCCACCATGCTGTGCACATGTGGGCCCTGTGCAACCCATCTCCGACAGCTTCATTTAAGTTTTGTGGATTTCTTCACAAAAAAAAGCATTCATACCGTGGCGCTAAATGTATTATTTTAGGTTCAGGGAAAGTCATCCTGGTTCATATAAAACTGTCAGTGTAAAAAAGCCCACAGTGTAAAAGCCAGCCTGTACTGATGCAAGGATAAAGCTGGAGAGAGAAGCAAACACAGAGAGATCAGAGAAATAGATGAGTAGATAGGGTTCTGGTTTCAGCATGAGGTTTCCCATCTGTCTGTTGCCAGAGTGACACCTGCTTAGCTTTGATTCAAAACTGCACACTGAGGTTTAACAGGAGGCCCACATAGCGGATAAAAAGAGCAGCGGCACTGTGCACACATATGCTCAAGCTCACACATGTCAACATTAAAAGTGGAGAACTGGACTAGTTTGTGCACGCTCATGCGCACAAAGACGAAGAACACTGTTATATATGCACGAATTATACAAAAGGACTGAGAAAGCATAAACAAATGTGAATGCTATTCAGTCTACAATATTTGAAAGACATAGATATGTGACATCAGTTTTGAACTTGAATGAGCACGTAATGTTCTAGAAAGTTGCAGGACAGAAACTGCAGGTTTGGGTTCCAAGAACTCAGTTCAGTCACTGTCATTCACAGCTACATTCTGGAACTGGCAATATAACATTTACATTACACCGATCAGGCATAACATTATTACCACCTGCCTAATATTGTGTTGGTCAACCTTATGTGGTCAAAAATGCTCTGAACCATTGAACATGGACAAGAGGACCTTTCAGGGTGTCCTATGGGGTCTGGCACCAGGACGTTGGCAGTCGATCCTTTGGGTACTCTGGGTTGTGCAGTGGGGCCTCTGTCAATCAAACTTGTTCCACGGCATCCTGTTGATGCTTGATCAGAATGGGCTCTAGGAAGTTTGGAGGTCAAATCAACATCTTGGGCCATTGTCATGTTCCTCAACATGTTCCTGATTGTTTGATGTTTTTGCCATGTGGTGGGGTGCATTTTCCTGTGAGGGTAGGCCAGTGACATTTGGATTTCCATTTGCATGAGGGAGTGTGCTTGTTCTGGGACAATGTTTATTTGGGTGTCTAAGTCTCATCAACACGGATGCCAAAATCCAAGGTTTTCCAGCAGAACACCACATAGTACCAATATGAGATATGTGATTCACTTCACCTGTCTTTTAATGTTGTGGCTGAAAGGTGTATATAGAACATTTTCTCATGAAAAGAATCTATTCCTGCCTTAAAATGGTTTAAATGTAAGTCTACACAGTTGCTTCCTGTGAAAAGTGCAGATCTACGATGTTCCCGTCTTCATCTCAACTCATCAATCCCAATCCGCTGCTGCTGACGCACATTAGCTCAACTACGGATCTGTTCAAACACTGTAAAGCTAGTCAGTGCTACACGGTGACCAACTGTAACATTGGAGAAATGTAGCAATATGCATGTTTGAACTGGAAACCGATTCTAAAGAAGAATAATCATACAGCCCTGCCCTACAAGTTGACAGGACGGGTTCATTTGGTTTGTTACGTAAGAAACTCTGGAAGTCCTAATCCCTGTTTATACACTGTGTCCTCCAGTTTAGAAAAAGCACTTTATTGACATGTTAACAAGGAAAAAATGTTGATTTCTGGGGGGACAACAGTATTCCTCTAAGTAGCAGACAGGTCTGGTACTATTCTTTACAGTCAGTACTTTACCAACTTTTCCTCTGCGATATCAGCCATCTTCCCTGCAAAATGAAAATCTTAGTTCTGAAAAAGCATTACTGCTGCCTCATTATGTTAACATTATGTTTACGTTATGTATGTTGACGGCCTTTTTCGTCATGCATTTGTGGAGCACGTCACAGAAATCAATACTCAAAACACTGCTTTGCCACAGGAATGTGTACAAACACAGTACAAAATGTCCAGTCTGGAGATAGTAGTAACACGTGGAAAAGAATGTGGTGGTACAATGTACAGTTTTGTTTTTTGGTTAAGTAACTTTTGTTGACCTATGTGGGGGCCACAGCCTGCCGGTTGGTTCTGTTGCCTGTTCAGTCCTTTCCATACCTAACAAAACCATTCATACAAGCAGCAAAAACCTTTAAAACCTAAAAATGTAACAGAATCCAGTAGAACTATGTGATTTAACCATCGTAGTATCTGGATGAATCCAGACTTGTTAACACAGACATCTTGATGACTGAGCTTTCTATGTGCTGATCGTGTTCAGGACACAATGTCCATCACAGACAAAAGAGCTTCTGTGCAGCTTCCAGAAACTCTGGATTTCAATAGCAGCTTTTTATGTACATTACTGCCCAGCTGAACTACATTCTTCTGGTTACAACACCACATACATCCAGCCAGTTGCAAATGCACAAGAAAAACACACAGCCAGTCTTCACCATGAGCACAGTCTTGGCAACGGCTGCTTGGCAGCGGAGACACTGAGGGAGCTTGTTGCTTGTTTGTTTCCTCCTCTGCTTTGTTTCCATTGGAACGTTGCGTAACTGAAGGAAGGAAAGAAGGAGAAGAATCTGCTGGCTGTTGACGCCCCCTGTTTTCACCCTACATCTATCCATCCACTTCCCTCTCTCCAGCCAAGCATGCAGCTGTGTGTTTTCATAACGTGTGGAAACGACAGGTTGTTACCCACTGTTCTCTTTTGTCGGATTTAGGCTGCTCCCAGGATGTGCTGGTCTGTCACAACTAATGTGGTTTTTCATTCTAGCATGTTCCATAGACAGAGGGAGTGCATGAAAGGCTTCCTGTCAAAGTGTTTACATTGACAACTTTGGGTTCACTCTTGTGACACACTGGTCATGTCAAAGAGCATCAAACACTGATCTAGACACACAAAGTCTGTGACGCACTTGAATTGTGAACAGTCACTGACCCAGATCGACAATGTATACACAAAGAGGCAGCGCTGTGCTGCTTCTGTGCGTTACATAACAGCCTACATGTGTTTGACAGGTAATTAATGGATATCCCCAGGAGAGAGTAATGATTTGCACTGAACTGAATGTTGGACCACATGATCTGGTGAGATGACATAACTGCTAACAGTCCTCATGCAGCCAATCATGTCATTATTTGGACCAGACAGCCTCCAATTGCATTCTCTCTCTACTTAACTCTAATTGCTGCTATGGTCACATGGATCATCTCCACAGTCCAGTTTTCTATGTGAAAATATAAGTTGTATTTTTGTTTAGTTTATGGTTGGTCTGCTGGTTTGCACATGCCTTCAGATTTTCTCTTTATAAATGGATGTAAAGATCCTGCCAGTACGCATGAGACAACATTATTCCATTATGTCACTGTACACTCTGTACTGCAACTACACTGGGATGGCTTTTGTGTTGAAATCTTATTCATGCTCTACTCTGGTTTAGAGGAAACCAAGCCTTCTTTAAAGGTGAGTTTTTTAATTTTGAAATCATTTGAAAGCAAAACATTGACCTTTAGGAGTGTGACTCAGCCAAAGGCTTATAAAGGAATGCTAGTTTAATGATAAAAAGGTGGCACTGGGCTTCTTTTTAAAATGTCTGACATATATAAAGACATGCAAAGGCCTTTAGTGCAGTCTAATTATAGTAATAAATGGAGAAACTGTATTATATTTAAGTGATATTATAAAATAGAAGCTCAAAGAGCTTTTGTAGTCTGCCCCTCTACTTCTCACATGGCTCTGATTAATCCATCCATATGACTGACCTGGTGAGAAACAGCTGAAAGAGAATAATCTGTCTCATTACACACAAAGCAGTTTCTCTTCAGTGTAGTTTTTTATTACAATGAACAGAAAATTAAGCAAAGCAAGGCCTCAGGCTTTCCTCCACTGAACAATGTGTTGTTCCCTATAGGTTTCTAAAATAGCAGAGCAGTGTTTCCCCCTTTGTCATTATGTTTGGCAGAGTTACATAAAAGTACCCTGTAAATATTATGACATAAGATGATGCCAAAAGGGCTCACCAGATAAATATAAGGAGGTAACCTTTAGGGTTGTGTGTCTGAGTCAGAGAATTATGTAAGAAATTATTTGCAGGTTAAACACAAACGGCAACATGTGAACACACATTCACATACATACAATGTGAGAAAGATCATCAGTGCTGCCTGGAAACACCATCAACCCTGATAACACAAACCCCACATTCATACATTATATATGATCACAGAAACGGGTATTTCCAAGTGCATACATGTCTGGAAAATCTGACAGTTTAGGAAGAATACATGCACAGAAAAAAATCCCCATCTTGTAGAAAGAAGGCACTCTTACAGAATACAGATGCAGGGCTGCATTTAGTTAAACATTTATTGGACCTGAATGTATTGTAGCAGGAGGCAAACTGGGCTGAGCCACAAGACTTCACAAAAACAGGACAGTAAAACTTGTTTTGATCCTTTCCCTCCCACTTTCTTAAAAAAAAAAAAAAAAACAGTAACACTGAGATGGCTGTCAGAAAATGGTAAACACACAAGTGCATACATGTCTGTCATTTTGACAAAAACGTGCTGCCAACCATTCATCAGATTGTGCTGTAAACTATGTATCCCACCTTCTAAACACATAATAGCTCTCCTTCTGTATAAATAAAATAAAATTGCAATCGCAAAATCACAGCCAAAAGCATTTACTGTACAACTAGTGTTTCTATGCCAATGGATTTGTTAAATAAGAGATCTCATGTTGATCATGTTGTAAGTTGTTGTTTACACTATTATAAAGTCCACAGGCATCTGTTATAAAGAACGATAACACACATTTTAATCTGCCACTGAAAAATCTTATCTGCTGTTGCTCACTTGTACTGAACGCTGCCTGTCAATGACCAAACATGCTCCTGGAGAGTGGCCTCCCTAAGGCCTTATATAACTCATGACATCATACCACGGCGCTGAGCACAGAAATCAAATATTTAACACCGCAGATAATGCGCTCACTAAGTAAAGGCCTTGATGATTCCACAGTTAATGTACCAAATAAAAAATTTACAATCACAGCACAGTCAGCTTAACTTTGTCTTTCAGCGGTGACCTGTTGTAACAAGGGCTGTAATGACGTGACTAGTAAGTGCCCGAAAAGCTCTTCATCGAAGTGACGCAGCAGATGTTGTCTTTAATACTAAATAAACTACCGCTTTCATTGTGGCTTCACATTAGTATTAATCCATGCGAGAAAGTACTTCTTTGAAATGCAGGGAAATTATGCTTCCAGTTATCTAAAGATCTGAAGATGACACTTTGTAACAATTGCGCGACTATTTGGCTATAATGGTAATCATTATCAACAGAAACCACAGTACCAATTTAAAGTAATTCACTTGGAGTGATTGATGATCGACTAGAAGACTGAAAAAATCAATTCTACTAATAATGAAAGTCAATACTTCCCATACTGTGGTAATGAAATTATCAGAAAAGGCTTCTGACGGTCAAACAGCAGCATTAAGAGAAGACACATGATGGCCAGGAAGTAAATAATCTGTTGAATACATGGAACTGCGGCTTGTTTCCATGGCAGCTGCTCAGTTCAACCTGCAGGCAGAAATACGGCTGCAATTTAGCTTGAGAACTATATCACGATGGACTGAAGGGCTTAGTGGCTCTCTTCATCCCTGTATGTGCGCAGTCTGTTGCTGCTTTATCATTGGCTGCGGGTAGAAAATGAAAGTTTGCTTTTCCCTCACAAAAAAAGGCTAAATAAATACAAGCTGGAGTTGAATAGAATCACCTTAGATAAAATACTGCATGTGTGTTACTTTACACTTGATAAGAACCAATGGTAGATGCCACTAATATTGACAGTGAAAAGTCATGCAAGTTATGTAAGAAAATGTCAGAGTAGCAAGTAGTTTTATTATGGAGGATTAATCTATGCACCATATTGTTAGGTCTTTAAATGTTTG
>OMNN01012342.1:5473-19459 GCA_900302755.1 Chromis chromis
TCTTGGGGGTTAAAAAAAAAAAAAAAAAAAAAAAGAATACCTCAAATCTGTTGTTTTCTCCAACCTGCCTTTCACCGACTTCTTTTACAAATCCAAAGGTCATTTGTGCTGAGGAGCAGAGTCACATCGTGGAGACTAATGTGGATTGAACTGTGAGGAGGGGAGTGTCTCTAAAGCACAACCAACACCCTGAGGTCTTGAAAGGTGACATTTTCAAAAGTGGCTATCATTTCACTCTGACTTCCTGTCAGGTATACATACATATCTTTCTATCTATTATATGCCATGACCTTTTCTCATTTTGGTTTGGCTTTTTCTCTCAAACTGCTGCCCTCACTGAAATTACTTAAAGGAATTACACTGAGCAACAATTCAAGTGTTTTTTTTTGCCAGTGTGGCTGCAAATCACAGCAGTAGCTCTTTAGTGAACAAGCTGCTTATGTGAAGTGATGACCTGTTTGCACTCAGGAGAAGAACATTTTCAGGAAAACTACTTTTTCACAAATGTTCTGCCACAGGCAAGTTATGGGCCATCAAGAGAGCAAATGTGCGCTTTTAATTCATGTTTAAGATACTTTCCAAGTACTTTCTGATAGTTTGAATTAAATTGCGGCAAGTGGTGCCAATTCAGCCTGAAAGATGCACAAAGTTATTAAAGTGGTAAAGTTAGCTTAATAGGACTGAAGCACCTGGGTGGTGCAAGGGGAATGAAAAATCTTGTTGAACCAAACTCTTGAGGGTGTCAAGGTGTCATGGATGCATCCGGCGAAAATCAAGTTTTATTGCCTTGCTGACATGTCCATATGGTGTGTTTTGTTACGCGCTGGAAGATGCATGTATTTTGTTTATGTTTGTTTATTTGGTCAAAAAAGAAAAAGAAAAAAAAAAAGAAAAGAAAAAACAATGAAGGAAAAACAGACATTCTCCATAAACTTAATTTAACAATTTATGACCGAAGGGCTTAGGCTGAAGTTTAACTTATTATGCCTAGCCCTGTACACAATTCAGGTAAAGTTTCTTCTATGAATACACAAAAATATATGTAAGCAGCCATGGTGGAGCATTTCAACCTTGAAACCGCAGTGTACATTGAGACTGGGATCCCACAGAGCAAATTTTCGCAGTAGCAGGTGGTTTTAACTTGGTTGTGGGCAGGAGTGGGCAATCAAAACATAAACTGCATGTCCCAGGATTTACCACAACTGCAGGGATGGAGTCAATGAATGGAGGTGAAAAGAAGATTCAATTGTGTTTTCAGAATTTAAAAAAAGCAAAGGGAGGCAAGTCAGACATGTGGATACATTCTTCAGTTGTTACTGACAAAGATGGGAAAGAAGTAGTCAAATGTGCATTGTTGACATACAATGTGCTCAAATCTGGCTTCTCATGGTTGTAATGACATTTGCTCCTTTTTCCAGGTGAAAGTAAGGCCTCCTTCGATGATCAAGCATTTCTTCCTGTACAACTAAACAAGGTACTATTGAGAAATGTATAAGATGTGTACTTATTGCCTTAGAATAACAATTTATTATTAATGTCATTCTAATTTTACTGTGTTATTACCAACAGGTTTGCATGTTTTTGTTAATGCTATACAGTAAAATGGGCTGCACGGTGGCTTGGTTGTTAGCACCATTGCCTCACAGCTAGAAGATACCCGGTTCGCGTCCCGGTTTAGAGGATTAAGCAGTGTATAGATAATGCATGGATGGATGGATATACAGTAAAATAACATGTTTTCCTCCGAGTGTGGAGATGACATAAAATCAGTGGAACTTTATATTGTATCGGCTTGAATGTTTGTAGGTGGGAGTGGAACATATCACATCGTGAGTCAGATATCCAGTTGGAGCACGATTAAGAAAACACTCCTGTACAAGGCTCCACTGCAGTGTACCGACGACCGTCTGAAAAACACAGATTCAGACCTCCAGGTTTTCATATGTAACAAGTATAAGGAACCAGTCCTGTCAACTTGCAGGGTGGAACTTCATGTATCATTAATATTCTTCATTTATCATTCATTTGAACATGCATGGCTGAATTTCTCCAATATTGATTGATTAAAAAAAAAAGGTTCTAAACCTCCAACAGAACCATGCTCAGGGAAGGCGGCCATCTGCCTAGACCAGCTGGGTTGGTAGAGGGGATGAGGGGGGAAGGATAGCAGGAGAGGTTGGAGTAGGGATGTCTTCTTTAATTTCTTATTTTTTTAAAACTATTAAAATTTAAGGTGTCCCATTTTGTCAGTAGCATCTGTAAAAAGTTTTCTCAAGACATTTTGTGTTTTAGTTGGACTCATCAATTCTGTGTTTGATTATTCCTTATTTTTTCCTCTGTATAAGGAAATTGTACCTGAATTAAAATTTTCAGAAAGCATCCCATTTTACCAATACCCTCCATATGACTGATTCCCTCTGTTGTTTTGTTCTACACGTGCAGGAGAAACAGGCTATAAGTTATTGTTTTCATTTTCATAAAGACAAATAAATACTTTTTAAAATCTCATACACTGTTAAGTTGCACTCTTACAACTGTTTCCTCTCCATCCTTGAGTTGCTGCAGCTCGGTGAAACAGCGCCCCCTGGAGGACAGTTGTTAGTCAATCAGTGAGCCATCATTTTCTAAGTCTGCCAAAGGAAAACCAGGTGAAATTAAACTTCAGTTTCCGAGCTTGAAAGTTTTAACCAACTTCATGAGCAGGACAGCTGTCAGTGGTTAGGAAAAACCGTGAAGGGACGCCAGAAAAATAGAAACTACGTTCAAGTGCAAAGACCGCGAGAATTGGAGTTGAAGAACTCCTAATGCTGTCAGTTGGTTATAAAACGGTGGCTAGTTAGCTAGTTAGCTAGCTGTTAGGATGAATATGGTGCTTTGTTGAGAAACATCCTCTCCAAGTTATCATGGACAGCTATCTAGTGTGAAGCTGGACTTGACAATAGTGTACAAGGAGAGGAGCAACCGAGGACGACCAAAAATGGAATTTATATGTCGGACTTATCGCTCGCTCGGCCGCCATGATGGATGTTGTACGTTTACATTTACGGTAGGTGGTGACTCTCGCACAGTTTGTACTTTTCTGCTAACTCTGGGGTTTACATGGAAAAAAGTACCGCTGTGCCTTTTTATTGTTATTATTTTAGGTGTTTGTGTAATACGTCGAGAGACTAGAGTTCAGTAGGAGCGTGCCTATGTTCCCACAGCCCTATATTCCCACAGCCCTATGTTCCCACATTTCTAAGATTTTTTTGTAGAAATAATCATTTTCTTAAGATAAAAACAGGATTTTCGTGTAAATGAGAGGCCAAACCGTGTGGAAATATTTGCATTTTCCCTTTGTGTAAACGGGGTCTTAGAAATGTGAGACATGTGGGAACATCCCACATAGCAAAATTGGTCTGGCCCGGATCTGGCCCACACATGGCACTTAGACTCGGCCGACATACCGCAAAGAATGACGGCCGAGTGCTGGCCCAGATCTGGTTTGCCAGAGGTGGCCCACACATGGGCCAGCACTGGGCCAGCAGTGCGTCTTACAGCTGGCCCAGTGCTGGCCCAGTGCTGGCCACCTCTGGCAAACCAGATCTGGGCCAGCACTGGGCCGTCATTCTTTGCGGTATGTGGCCCGGAACCGTTTCAGTACTGGCACCAGATGTCAGACTGATTTATAGGACTATGGGAACATAAGGAACTGCCAGAGTGTTTATCAGCAATTTACTTCCTGTTGTTTTCACAGAATCTGGGAATTTTGCACCTTTGTCTTAATGCACATACTGAATCTGTATGTTTACATACAACTGCACCTTGTGTGTTCTTTTTGCACTACTTTAAACCATTAATTTTAGGTTTATGTTCAGCAATGTGCTATATCCAGAAGTACAACAGTTACATTACTGTTTTTATAGAACAACAATAGCCATAGTCTTACAACAATAAGTTATATCATGTCATCGGTTGCACTATATTTTAACGTGTTTTATTTGCACAATTCTTACTGTACCTACTGAACTGACAGGATTGCTGCTTAATTTCGTTGTACACTGTGCAAGACAATAAAGGAATTAGGTTCTATTCTATTATGCCAAGAACCTGCAATTAAAAAAACATGTGAATTATACCAAATGTTTTCCAGGTACTTCAGTCTCAGTAGGCTAACTTTGCCGAAACAATGCTTGCAGGGAAAATCACTCTTTGTGTTTTATTTCTTCAGAAAACCTAATTCATAATTCATAGTTTGTCCTAATTATCTTGGTTAGCTTTCATCACAATTTTTCCTCATGCCACAACGCACCTGATTCCTACTCTTTGACCCAGTTACACAGCCTACCTCTGCTTGCACCTTTGGCGGGATGCTTCTTTCATTCATTTACAGTATATCAGGCGATTAGGAGTTTTTAAAGTTTTTAAATACCTTTTGACAGTTTCAACGGATCTCTTCCGTCTTCCTCAGAACGTCATCCAGATGTCGGGTGATGATGTGCCTATCAGCTGATGTTACTGAGGTATGGTCAAATTGTCAAACTTGACAGGTCGACCACACCTCCTGCTGTCCCCTCTCCAAGACCAGGTGTGGGACAGGTTGTAGGCTTCCTCATCCCTGTTCATCGTCCTGGGGGCATGTTTCCTGATTTCCACCGCCTTTTTTTCTTTCAGAAAGAGCAAAAGCCAAAAAAGAAGACTTAAAATCAGCAATAGCCGATCACTGCCGGAGGGAGAACCACGTCATGAACTGGGAAGAAGTCAGAGTCATCCACACTGAAGAGAATCGGTTCCGACGTTGGACAATGGAGGCGGTGGAAATCAGGAAACGTACCCCCAGGACGATGAACAGGGATGAGGGAGCCTGCAACCTGTCCCACACCTGGTCTTGGAGAGGGGACAGCAGGAGGTGTGGTCGACCTGTCAAGTTTGACAGGTTGACCACGCCTCAGTAACATCAGCTGATAGGCACGTCATCACCCGACATCTGGATGATGTTCTGAGGAAGACAGAAGAGATCCGTTGAAACTGTCAAAAGGTATTTAAAAACTTTAAAAACTCCTAATCGCCTGATATAAATGAATGAAAGAAAGCTAATTAGTCCAATGAGAGGCAAAATGAACTTCTTTACACTAACAAAAACTGTAGTACAGCAACAATTTGACAATTTGATTCCACATTTGGGAAAAAAAGAATAGACACACGCATGACAGTAATGCTAAAAATAGCTGAAACTCTTGAGTAATAGAATGGAATAGAATAGCTCTTTATTGTCCTTGGACAGAGAGGTTGTACAACAGAATTGGAGATTTTGGAGAATTCAAGCATGTTAGCGCTGCCTCTGCTGAGATTAACTTCACATTAAGAATGAAAGGTGACAGTCAAGGTAGGAAGTTCGATCTGAAAAATTGGATTGACATAATCATCATGTGGCGTACAGCGGTAAAGATGTAGAAACTGACTTTCAAGAGGGCTGCTATATACATAGTTCTCACATTCGACTGATTACCCATGATGCTTAGTGCGGTCCAACATTTTGGAAGGCAAACCTGTTGTTTTAATTCTCATATTAAAAGATAGGATATATTTGAATTCTCATATTCTTGTTCACTGTCGCCTAATTTTTGACTTGGAGAATTCTTCACTTTTTATATTTGGTCTTGCAGTTTTATGTAACATGTTGGAGAAGTTTGGGAAGAGGAAAAAAAGTCTTTGAATGGCCTTGATTGAGAGAGTGTGATTTTTGTACTTCTTTTATGCACTTAAATGGGCTGAAAATGCAGGAAATGCACTTACAGAGGTTGCAGATTTCAAAAATTTTCCGGGGAAGCATTCCCCCAGTTTCCCCTAGAAAGGTTGTGCACTTGTTCTCCCCCTACATTGTTTCTCTCTCCCCTTACAATGTTCAAGTTGGGAGAACCCTGAATTCGCCTACAGCCAATTTTAAAATCCCTAAGTAAGCTATCATACATGTGTCTGTATTGTGGGAAGCAGCCAGATACAGGAAGAACATGCAAACTCCACACAGAAAGGCTCCAGCCAAACAACATGTCCAAACCCAAATCTTGTTGCTTTGAGGTGACAGTCCTAACTACTATGCCACTGTGCTAACCTGTGTAAATCTACTTTATGTTTATTACTGAGGTCATAGTGCGTGGTGGTATACTGGACTGCATCGTGGGTGGCTGTGGCTCAGGTGGTAGAGCGGGTTGTCCACTGATGGCAAGGTTGGCGGTTCGATCCCCGGCCCCTCTGCATGCTGAAGTGTCCTTGGGCAAGACACTGAACCCGAAGTTGCTCCCAATGGTAGGGCACCTTGAATTGAAGCTCTGTTGCCACTGGTGTGTGAATGAGAAAAACATTGTAAAGCGCTTTGAGTACCACTAAGGTAGAAAGGCGCTGTATAAGTGCAGACCATTTACCATTTACCATCACATTTAAGTGTTCCTAATATTTTAACCCCCCTCATGTCAGTGGAGTGGACAAAATATAAGGAGCACCTTTAAATTCATCGCAGACATCATCACCACCCTCTACAACCTCAGTTACAAACATAAAGTAGAATCATCACCTTTTTTAAACACCAACAAAAACTGAGAATGTACAAACTTTGTAAAAGTAGAATTTATGGCAGAGCTGTTGTGTTGGATTGAATTAGATTTCAGAGTTGTACCTAATAAAGTGGCCAGTGAGCGTGTGCAATTGTGCTCTCACTTTTTCTCAGGGTGTTCATTTGAGAATGGAAAATAAGCGCTTAACTGAACTAACTTACTTTAAAATACCTCCCAAATTCAGTTGTTAGACTTCCGGTAATTTGATAATACTGTAGGAAAATTGAATGATGAGAAGATTAGAAACACAATATTTTATTATTACTTCAGCATGCTTCAGAAGAATTAGATTTTAGCTTACATTACATGCAAAGAAAACAGAGACATTAAGACATTACAGAGAGCAAGGGTTTTGAGAAATAAATCTGATGGCAGAAATCAAACAATAAAACCACTGTGCATAAAACAATAGTGAAATAATGAATAAATAAAGCAAGTGCTCCCATAGGGATTGCTATCAGCACTACAAACAGATTCAGTTAAGGGCATGAATAGCCTCTGGTTACAGTTTTTACAAGGCACAGTGACTCTTGGAGTTTATGCAGTTTGTCTGTTTCTGGTACTTGGATCTTGCCATTGCTTGATCACAGTATTACTGCAGAGGTTAGGGATCTACAGTAGAAGCAGACGCATGGTACCTTTCTGTGATACAGTATGTTTAAATGTAGCAGTGTGTAGTTTTAGGGGCATATGAGACCGTACTCTTTTCAAATAGTTTGTTTCGATGAAGGATAAGAAGTAAAAGAGAGACTCTCCCCTCCCGCCTTCCCTCTCATCCTGCATGTCTGACCGGACCTATTTTCAGTGGTTCATTACTGCTGTACCAGCTGGTGGCATCCTCACATACTTTTTGAATAACCCTGGTGCCTACACGCAGGCGACACCCAATAATGTCACCCCCGATGCATAGAGACATTCTGGATTTTGCATTTTCAGCAAATGCTCCTTGCTAACGAATGTAATAAATGAGATGCCGCCTTTTGGCCGCCTTTTCACGCTTTCGCTGAGCTGACGTTCCACTGCCTTAAGGTGAGCGCTCGTCATCAGCGTCTCCTCCATACCGCTCGCTACACCTCTATTTATCCCTTTATCTTCCGTCCAGTCCCTCCACGCGGTGGATGAAAAATGGGCAGGAGCGCATTGGCTGCAGAGGAGGCGAAGAGTGTCCTCCCTCAGTCTGTCACTAATGCTTCATTAGATACTTGGCGGGGCCATTCATCGCTGTTATCGCATGGCCACAACGTGCCCCGCTGCCACCTATTCCTCACGCACACACACTCTTGCATGCATTGTTCCACACACATCCACGCAGCTGACACAATTGTGTACTGTATACCCCCCACACATGCACAGATGTACACAGACACACAATTATGGCTTTGCTTCGTTATTGGCCGTTCAGCACTGCTGACACCTCCATCTGCACCATAAATCTTGCCTTCTTTAATTCCTATTACAAAATTTCAACATCCTCTGCAATTCCTGGTAAGAGTAATCATTCAACCCACAAACAGTCACGGGTAAGTGGGCAGTGAGACATATGGGTATTCACACTCTATCATGGAGGGAGGCAGTTTCAGCACGCACAGGCACAAACACACACCAGGGGTATCATTGACTCATTGGGCCTCAGTGTTGATTAATCCCTGCGCTGGTTGCACTGGAGAGGACTGTTCCATTACCTGATTTCAGTGGCTCGATACATCGATTAAGCCATTACTCTGATTAGGAGATGAATTAAGCACACTTAAGGTGTTCCTCTCGTCATCCGTTTAAATCCCTTCCAGGGCACTGGCTTGTGTTATAAACCCTTGGTTGAAAGCATACTAAACTCGAAAATGGGCATCATTATGTGTGTGAGTCATGTCTTGGTGCACCCATTAAGGTAACAGGGAGATTTTTTTCGAGTTAATTGTTGTAATGACCACTGCATTTGCATTCCTTCTGGTTTTTGCCTGTACAAAAGCAAAACCTTTGGAAAACGTCCTTTGTTTCATGTAATCAGCCACCTTTATAAAGGTTCTGGCTGTGATTCATCTATGCTCTTAAATATGCATGTTATTTTTTTATTTAATGTTCTTGAGATGAGACCTTTTCATTTTTTGATTTGTATTAGTCAAGGCAGCCTTTTCTCTTTACAAACCCACGTTATGACCAGTGTAATCCAAATACAGATTATTTACCTTAACGCAGTTAAAACAGAGAACATAAAAACGGAATTAAATGTATGCATCAAAAAAGATAGTGTACAGTAGAGCTGAACGATTTGCAGAAAATATTTAATTGCAGTTTTTCTGACATGATGCTTTCCCACATAATATATCATCAAAAGTGTGAACTGTCACACAAAGAGGACAACATGAATTTTAAAACCACTGACACAATACTTTAAACCCTGGGTCACATACACTGTGTAACATAATAATGCCTTTGTGATTTACTAATTGTGTTGTTTGACGGTGGCCCAGAAGGGTCAACGCAACTGCAAAAGCCACAACACAACAGCAAAAGCCACAACGCAACCACAAAAGCCACAACGCAAATGCAAAAGCCACAACGAAAGTTAACCAACAATGGAAGTGCGCAGCGGTCGGAAGAACAGGCTTTGTTTCTGGGGGACAATGTTTTCTGACGGACTATTTTGATTATGGGAGAGTTTAATGAGACGTAAATAAAACGCTGCTGCTCGATGATTGTGATTAATGTTGTTATGTGTTTTCACAAATCAGCAATGTTGGTCACCGTGTTGAAATTGTCATAACGTTATGTATGTGCTCTGCCAACTTGCGTCTCATTAAACTTTCCCGTAATCAAAACAGTCCGTCAGAAAATATTGTCCCCTGGAAACAAAGCCTGTTCTTCTGACCGCTGAGCACTTCTGTTGTGGCCTTTGCATTTGCGTTGACCCTTCTGGGCCACCGTAGGATTTACATTTTAAATCAATTATTCGTTCAGCCCTAATATATACACTAAAACTTACTCAAAGTATGCTATTCTTGTACTTTAAATTTGGTAATTTGAGGATGTAGATTATGGTGTAAATGCCATAGGTAGTATATGCCTTGTAGATCATGATAAATGTAAATTTATGCATCCCAAATAACCATTATCTCAGAAAAAGAATTCAGGGAATAGGGAAATACACTTATTTGTTTTTTTTGTTTTTTTGCTGAGAATTAAAAAACTGCTAACATTCTCATGCCTGCATGGTGAATATGAAGCAACAGCCCATTCTTTTCAGGACAACTCAAAAGTTTTTGTTAAAGTAGCCAAATCTCATTACCTCCACCCAGGTATTTTTTAGGCTCTTGCCACCTTGTGTGTGTGTTAGTGCCAGCACACACTGACTTTTGGAAACACGAGAGAGTTGAATGTGGGGTCATGCAGTCCCAGTGCATAATTGACAGGTTCAGCTTAAGGTTTATTTGCTATAGGAGCACACCTTATTATACACCTTATTATATTAACTTTGAAGAAGTCACCAATTGAAGGCGGTGCAGTCAATGTTTTGACACTGCACTTCCCAGAGTTCACTTCTCAGCTAAAGAGTACTGAGACATTCTTTCTCGGGTCTCCTGTTGATGGAGTAGTCTGAAGCGGCAGTCCTATCTTTGTTTGTTAAGTCACCGTGGCTCTTTATTCTCGCAAGTGATCAAGAGACTCCTTTTTATGCAGAGTGGGAATGTAGCAATGACATATTAGGCATAAGGCAGTCTAAACCAGTCCAGCCACATCTCCACCACACTCCCTGGCTGGGTCACAGTGTCCTCTCTCTGCTGCTATGTTCCTCTCCCTGACAGCTCCATATTTCAGCTCTGCAGGCATCCACCCTCCACTCTGCAGGGTTAGAGAACAGAGGTATGGCATGCACACAGCTTTTATTTACTTCCAATTTCTCAGTCCATTCATAACATTCACAGTGCCAGTCATTCAGCTTCCCGGAGGAAAACAGGGGAGTGCTTCATGATGCTGGATTCGATAGCCAGATAACAGAGAAAACAATTAACCTCCTGCAGCACGGATTAAAATCTGTAGAACAAAACCTCAATGACTTAATTAAATCTCTTAACATGAATGATTAATTATAATAAACAACATTCCAAAACAGATAAAGCCCTTTTCATAACACTTATTTACGATATGTGTGAAGTACCCTACAAGTAGAGGTAGCACTGCAGTGCAATATACTAACATGATTATACAACCTGACTGTGGCAGCATAATGATGGGCCCTTGTGAGGGGGAAATGATTTACAGCAATGTGGAAGGAAAAATATGGCTGTGTTTATCGCTATACATTGATCTGTATGTAAATGGCTTATTGATCCACATCCATATAGTGTGGCTGTATTTTCTGCATTTCCCTCACACTGCTACATACTCAATTAGCACACTTGTTTGCAATGTCTAATCAAAAAGAATTAGTGGACAGAAGCCTCAATTATGTCATTATGTGAGACGCAATGAGACGTGAAACTATCAGTCTCTCTAATTAATTTGTAGCCCTTGTACCTAAATCACTGCATCTAGTGAAGAAGAGGGAAATTGTCAGTGGGGAGACAAGGTGCAAGCATGAGTTACATGAGTGCAATATTAATGAAGGGAAAAATAATGACAGAATATAAAAAAGTAACTATAAAAAATGGAGTTTAACTATGTATTCATGTTGAGGCAGTAGGGATATTTCATACGGCTGTAACATTAAAGGGCCAGTTCACCAAGAAAACGTACCTTCCCCTTGTATTTTCTAATCATAAAATTAGATTATGGTTGTGCTTCTTAAAGCTTTGAACAGCAGTGTGTCTGTGTCTTCAGGAGAAAGTTGTTTGAGGGAAAAGGTTCACCATAATACTTGCAGATGGAGAAAGAATCTGCATTTTTAGTTACCACTAAGGAAAAAGAAGCTCGACAACTACTTAGTAATAGTTTTTCTTTTGTATTATTGGTTTAGATACAGATAGTACAATGATTATGATGATGACAGAAAACCAGGGGATGCAACAATGATCCTAGGCTGGAGCTGAACAATTAGTTGATTTCAATTGATTTGAGGCAATACAATAAGCAAATCGCAAATTTACAAATTCATGCTGTGCTCTTTGTTTAACTTTCACACCTGTGATTAGGGGTGGGAATCACAGGATACCTCACGATACGATACGATACGATACATGATACACGATACATGGCTCACGATACCGATACTATCACGATACAGAGATACCGCGATAATTGATATATTGCAAGACAACGATACATCACAATATCTATAACTGAAAAATACAAAATGCCTGTAAACTTACCTGTTGCCGATTTCTGCGCAATGTGCTCCTCAGCATCCACTGACCCCGCTCTGTGATTTTACGTGGCCTACCACTTGGTGGCTAAGTTGCTGTTGTTTCCAATTGCTTCCACTTTGTAATAAAACCACTAACAGTTGACCGTGGAATACTTACTATTGAGGAAATTTCACGAATGGACTTGCACAGGTGGCAATCTATCACGGTACCACGCTTGAATTCACGGAGCTCCAGAGAGCGACCCATTCTTTCACAAATGTTTGCAGAAGCAGTCTACATGCCAAGTTGCTTGATTTTATACAACTGTGGCCATGGAAGTGATTGGAACACCTGAATTCAATTATTTGGACGGGTGTCCCAATAATTTTGGCAATATAGTGTATGTATATATATATATATATATATATATATATATATATATATATATATATATATATATATATATATGTGTGTGTGTGTGTGTGTGTGTGTGTGTGTGTGTGTGTGTGTGTGTGTGTGTGTGTGTGTGTGTGTGTGTGTGTGTGTGTGTGTGTGTCCTACATGTGCTGGGATGCGTTGGTAAAAGCGTTGCTGTACTGCGGTGCCGAGTCCTCCGGTCCATGGGGGGCAGCGTGGCTCAGAACCATCAGAACCGGTCTGTGGGGGTAAATCCTCTTGGAGGACCTGAAGTACCTGATGGACTCTGCTGTGATCAGGTCGGTCAGGTAGTCCTGGAGGAACCACGGAGAACCAGGAAGAACCAGGAAGAACCAGGAAGAAGCACTGTTATTAATGTTGGTTATTAAACGGCTTCATCATCAACACAGTTTAGTTCATTTTAAATAATCATAAACTAATGATTCCTGATTCTGGACTAAACAGTCTCAGTCTATCTGTACCTCCATCATCATCTGGACTCAGTGATGTGATGGTGAAGATGTTTGGTCTCATCAGAGGATTGAAACAGACTCAGTCTCATAATAACAACAAAACATCTCATATCTTATCTTTAATGTTTTCTCTCGTATATTCAGATGAAAACTTCACAGTCAAACCTGAGCTCCCGTCATTTTAACGAAGGTTTATAAGAATTATAATGAAGTAAAATGATGTGAAGAGTTTGATAACATGTAAAACTCATTAAGAAATAAATCTGGTTGAGACATGCAGGAAACATTATTCTGATATAGAATATAAACATTTATCAGGTGTTAGTTATTAGTATTTGGCCTCAAAGTGTCTAAATGTAAATATTAAAACACTAAATCCTCAAAAACCTGCAAATTAAATGTCAACTAATTTAATTTTAATTCAAACCAAACACACACAGACACACACAGACAGAAACACACAGACACACACATGTTCTATCTGATCTCACATTTATTTATTTACATGCTTTTATTCTCCATAGAGCTGAAGAGACTGAAGACACACTGTGTTGTGTGTCCTACCTGTGTCATAGGTTGTGTAGTGCGTTGTGTAGCTGTGTGTCCTACCTGTGTCATAGGTTGTGTAGTGCGTTGTGTAGCTGTGTGTCCTACCTGTGTCATAGGTTGTGTAGTGCGTTGTGTAGCTGTGTGTCCTACCTGTGGTCATAGGTTGTGTAGTTGTGTGTCCTACCTGTGTCATAGGTTGTGTAGTGCGTTGTGTAGCTGTGTGTCCTACCTGTGTCATAGGTTGTGTAGTGCGTTGTGTAGCTGTGTGTCCTACCTGTGTCATAGGTTGTGTAGTTGTGTGTCCTACCTGTGTCATAGGTTGTGTAGTGCGTTGTGTAGCTGTGTGTCCTACCGTGATAGGTTGTGTAGTGCGTTGTGTAGCTGTGTGTCCTACCTGTGGGTACTGGGTTGTGTAGTTGTGTGTCCTACCTGTGGGTACTGGGTTGTGTAGTTGTGTGTCCTACCTGTGGGTACTGGGTTGTGTAGTTGTGTGTCCTACCTGTGGGTACTGGGTTGTGTAGCTGTGTGTCCTACCTGTGGGTACTGGGTTGTGTAGTTGTGTGTCCTACCTGTGGGTACTGGGTTGTGTAGTTGTGTAGTTGTGTGTCCTACCTGGGGGTACTGGGTTGTGTAGTTGTGTAGTTGTGTGTCCTACCTGGGGGTACTGGGTTGTGTAGT